>PVIR01015949.1:0-37414 GCA_004026965.1 Petromus typicus
CCGGGCGTGGTGGCTCACGCCTGTAATCCCAGCACTCGGGAGGCAGAGGCAGGAGGATTGTGATGTGAGTTGGAGGCTGAGCTCAGGGCCAGCCTAAACCACAAAGCAAGACCCTGTCTCAAAAAACCTAAAAAAAAAAAAAAAAAAAAAAAAGGAAGTTGAGTAATACTGATAATGTACAATGTCTACTCTTTCTCTTCTTTATCTGATGTTCAGGTAAATCTAAATTGGTAAAAACTGAAATGTAGGAATACTTGATGGATCCAAATCTTTCCTAAACTCAAGCTGTCCATCACCAATTCATTTCTTTGTTGACATAACTGCCCCCATAAAATGCAATTTCTCTGAAGTTCTGTGCATTGATGCACAAACGTTTGTGACCATTTTTGACAAGAACATGGTTCTGGGCACCTGGTAGGTGCAAACTACAAGTGAGGCAGGCTGCCTGCAGTCACAGAGGGACTCCTCTCCTGGCCTGCTTCACAGCTGTGTGACCTTGAGTAAGTCATTGTACCTCTCGGAGCCTGAATGCTCCTTTACAAAGTGAGGGTGACAGTGTCTCCCTTTAAAAGCTGATGATACTGAAATGAACTAACAAATGAAAGCCATAAATTGTAAAGTTGTATTAAATATCTTAATTATCCTCTTTTTATCGTTGGGACACAACTAGGTTCTGAGTCAAGACCATATGGCTCGCACCAAGTTCTAAACTCTGGGTAGCTGACCAAGGACGCTGATAATGGGAGAAGAAAGAGCCTGTGTGTGTAGGTGAATAAGGGAGAGATGCAGGTTGTCAAGATGAGCTGAATGTCGAACAAAGTGATCTTTTCTGATTGTCTGTGAAACCTCAGCATTCAACCTAGTTATTTAATAGCCGAGGGGCTTTTACTACACCCAGGGCATCATCCGTTTTAGACAGGACAACTATTCCTTTGGGAAAGAGATGAAATCTATGGCACAACAAAGTTACATTTTACAATTATCCCAGATATGTTCTTTCAGTTTCCTGAAGTGAGACCTTCAGCACTGTAGCTGCAAAGAAATCAAATTAAAGTAGTTTCTTTTTTTTTTTTTTCAACACTGGCAACCAAAGCACCCAACATCTGTGACATCTGGAACGTGAGCACCACTCACCAGGTACCAAACACGCAAATGATCTGAGTCAGGAAAGAAACTATTTTGTTGTTTTTGTCAGTTCCAGGGATCGAACTTGGGACTTTATGCTTCCAAGGCAGGTGTGGTGCCGCTTAGCTAATCTCCAGCCCCTGTGGAAGGAAATTTAAATAAACAGGCCTCTCTCTATCCTCCCTCCTTGACAAATGTCCATTGTGGCAACCTAGAAGGCCAAGTTCTAATTTGGGACCATTAAACTCCCGGACATTCCCCACACATCTACGGTCATCTTTCCTGCCTCTGCCCCTGTTCCTGGTTGGTACAGTAACACTCCATGCTGCACGCCTACGAGCTGATCAACCTCACCCATGCCTCGTTCAGCTCCAGCCCACTAGGGAGTACAAGTGGTCCATGATCCCAGGCCACCTATTCAGCACTCTGGAGGACAAACCAGAAAGTGTGCACGGACTCTAAGCAGGTCTGGTTCTCAAGATGAGGAATTTGGGATCCTGGGTATCCAGAGCATGGGGTGTAAAAAGGGAGAAGCGTCCATTTGGCCACTTAGGCTCCTTATTCCATCAAGAGACACACAGCAACGAAGGGTCTCGATGAGGGCCTGTAAAGCTCAGAAGTCAGGCACCTCTCTTTCTATAGAGAGATTAAATACACAAACAGAATCTTTCACAGATAAAACAGTACTCAATCAAATAACCCATCATAAATACACACACATCTATGTACAAACACATAAACACACATACTAGTATTCAATTCTGATCCCACAAGTCACTAACCGTGTGACACAAGCAGTACATGGAGAAATTAGAGAAAGAAGAGATACACGTGAAATGAACGGTCAAGGAAAACATCTGGGATGAGGGAATTGAGGGATTTTCAGGAATGGCCGGATGTGGTTATATGGAGATGGACCAGGAAGAACAACGTGCTGATGTGCACAGGGCATAGCAGCTGGAGAAAGGCAGAAGAAAGACGAGGTTTTGGAGGCAATATCTAGATCCTGTGAGGTCTAGCTCCAGGTGAGGACTGAAATAGGTGCCAGTTGTTCCCAATCTAATAACTATCATCAAAAATAGGCTAGGTTGGGCTGGGGATTTAGCTCAGTGGTTCTGGCACCTGTCTTGCAAGTGCAAGGGCCCAGGTTCGATCCCCGGTAGCCACATACAATACTGGGCATGGAGACTCACGCCCAGCAGCAACCAGTACCACATACCACAGTGCCGGGCGTGGTGGCTCACGCCTGTAATCCCAGCACTTGGTAGGCAGAGGCAGGAGGATTGCTGTGATGTGAGTTGGAAGCTGAGCTCAGGGCCAGCCTGAACTACAAAGCTAGGCCCTGTCTCCAAAAAAAAGGCTAGGCTATGGAAAGTATAAGGGAAATGTAGCCACCTTAAATTCTTTTGGGGATAAGGTTATAAACATGATCAAATTAAAATAAAAAGAAATTTCCAAAAGTTGCCATGTCCAAATACATTTGCTACCACCAAACGACTCACTCACTGGGATCAACACTATGTGCAAAGTGTGACATGCAGGAAAAGAGCTAGTCTCAGACCATGACCAGGTGTTTGCTGGGAAAAAGAAGCTAAGTTCACTAATCTAGTGTTTTGGCTACATAACTATTGAACTGTCGACAATACCAAAGTAGCGCTTAGATTTATACCCTAATATTCTCTCTCTCTCTTTCAACTAAAATCATTTTGCTTTGCTTTATTTTTTTTCTGCATCTAAATATAGTTTTTTAAAAAAAATCACTAAAGGCCTCGCACAAGAAAAGTGAAAGGGAGATGTCTCATTTTCAGACCAGACTCTACTTTAAAGAATTTCCCAGATCATTTGGCAGAGCTCCTCTGACATCCTACCCTGCAGAGCAGGCATTCCGAGGCCCCGCTCACCACCCTGGGTGGCAGAGCAGAGGGCTGGGGACTCAGTGAGGGACCACTGGCCCTAAGACAGGGCTGCAGTCTGGGCAACGGCAGCACTGCCCTCTCACCCAGGCCCAGAAAGATCCTCTGCAGCTTCAGAAATAGAAGGCATTTAGGACAGACATCCTCACACCCGGAGAAAGAGCAGGAAGGAGCCAGAAGCCAGACAAAGGAACGCAGGCTTTAACAATTTCCAGCCCACCTGATGTGGGGGATTTTTTTGAAACAGGGTCTCACTTTGTAATTCAGACTGGCCCTGAACTCACTGTGTAGCCCAAGCTAGCCTCGAACTCACAGCAATTCTCCTGCCTCTGCCTCCTAAGTACTGGGGTTATAGGTGTAAGCCACCACACCTGGCTTATTTTTTTTAATAATCCACAACAGATAAAACTGATTCTTAGAATTTAGCCCCTCTAGTTTCATTGATTTACCACCAATAAATCAGAACTATGATTTTCCATGGTTTTATATATATAAAATTACACATCATCCCTTAGTATCACAAAGTGTGTTGGGGGGATATTTGCCAGTGTGAGACCCCTATGCAATGAGTCACTGGGCTTTCCCAGGTAGTCCCTTCCCCCACCCTACTCTGTCCGCCGGTTCAGAACCATCTTTTCTTTGTTTCTCATTTTTTCCCTTTCCTTCCTTCCTTTTCCCCAAATTCCCCTCCCCAGTTCTGCTTCCCCTTCGGAACTTTCCCTCCTATTTCACACTATCTATTGTACATTCTGATTCTCAATTACACATTCTGGGTCTCACCAGAACCACTGTCTTTGCCACTGGCCCATGGACATTCTCACCGCATCCTGCTTCGCTCTGCGAGACTCATAGGGCCATGTTTGCTTCTGGACCTTGGCTTGGTCACCATCCTGACCAGGCTGCCTGGCCCTCTCCTGACCACTGGCCGCTCCGTACTCACATTGATCCCCCAGTGACCAACAAGACCCTGGAAGCCTCTCTACGAGGAAACACTGGCCTGGGATGCATTTCCATCCAAGCTGCCCACAAAATGTTTTTTTGCTACTGAGGAAAGAAGTTTTTCCTGAACCTCTCCAGCTGGATAGAGAACCGTGTTCTCCCTGGAGAGATGCCTCAGAGCCTCCTCAATCCCAGGACTGTGCTCCACAGCTGTTCCCAACTGTCTCATCTGGTCACAGCAGGTAGAAACAGAAACCTGTGCCCTGGACTCCACCTGCTGTCCTGTGCTCATGAGCTGTGGGTTTCATTGTGGGTGCAGACACTGCATAATAACATTTTGCAGACTTGTAAAAATAATAGAGATTCAGGAAAATTTAAATTAAAATGTTCTGCTACTTACTATTGTCTGATTTAAGGCAAGTTCCTTAGTCTTCTGATCCATGAGTTTTTTTCCTACACACACACACACACACACACACACACATACACACACACTCACTCATAAAAGCATCGTGAGGAATATTACACAGACGTTGCTCTTCAACTTATGATGGGTTTATGTCCTATGACACTTCATAAATTGAAAATACAGTAAGACAACAGTGCACTGAACACGGTTAACTTACCAGCCACGCTAGGTCAGCGGCACAGCAGAGTGGTCTCCATTCCCCCTGGACACCTGGCTGCCAAGGAGCAGTGGCTCCTGAATGCTGCCTGGCATCAATCGATAGCTCAGGGAGGAAGGGGATCCTCAGCCTCTACTGAGTGCATATCAGTTTCAAGCCATAATAACCACCATAAGTCAGGGACCCTCTGCTAAAGAAAGACACAGGGCAAAGCCTGGCACAGGGAAGACATTTAACAAACGTTGCTTTGTTCTGGAGAAGGTAATCGCATAACAATACCCATTTATTGTGTACTCATTTCTTAGTTCCACCGTATGCCAGGCACTGATCTAAACACTCTGCATGGATTAAAACATTGGGCTCAATCAGGACCCTGAGAGGCAGGTGTCACACTTCACAGGGGGGAAAGCGGACCCCCAGAGCAGGGGGACACTACAAAAGTCACACAACCGATCTGAGGCAGGACTGGGATGCTCAGCTACCGATCTGTTCCAGTGGGAGCCATGAATCTCCACAGGCAGCTACTTCGTCTTAGCTTTGGGGTTGGGACATATTCCTGACCATTGATCTGAAAGCTGAGTGGCACACTGATTGCTTTGGCTGTTACGGATTTGGCCCCTGTGGGTCCTGAAAGGCCTGTTCTGGGGCTCCCTGGCTGCACTGTGGGGCTTTATTAAAAGTCTGTGATCCAGTTTCACTGCAGCCCAACCTCCTCTCCCTGGAGCGAACACCCAGGTTGGAGCTCAAAGGATGGAACTGAGCTGGGGTGGGGCTCCCTGGGAACCTGGGGCCAGGTACCCAAACTGGCTTCAAATTAGTGGGGAAATGGCCACTGCACCCTATCGAGGGCCCTTATTTGATCAAGTTTGGGGTAAACTTTTCTTGAAAAGGTCTTACAGCTGTCACTTTAAAAGAGACTTCATAGAGCAGGAAGAGCATCCGTTCTTGGGATGCGTGTGCTGGGGCTTCGGCTGCAGCCACCTTGGCAGGGGCTGCAAAAGCCCATTGTCTGGGGCTCTCTGCATCAGGATAAAATGTCCGGGGCAAAATGTCCCGGGCAAAATGCCAAGGGAATGATGCAGGGCAAACATCCCTTTTTCTCTTGGTTAATGGAAATAATATTTACGGTGCCACCAGCAAACAGGCACAGCAAGGGAAAAGAGCTTAGACACCCAGGAAGAGTTTGGAATTCCAGGCAGGAAAGGTTCTTGTATCCCACGACGATCCACTTACCTTCCTCTTACCAAGCCAATTCTCTAATCCATTAGTGACTGTAGACATGGCAGTTTCCGAACAACTTTGCGAACACGCAGAGGCCTCCACAGAGCACTGCTCCTGCCGGCTGAGGCTGGATCAGAAGCACCAGTGTGTCCATTTCATAGTTCATACATCGGACTCACAGAAGACATAACAGGTACCACAAGTGAACTACAATGCTGAGGGTCAGTTTAATGGACTTAGTACTGGATATATATTACTTTTTAAAATGAATTCTGTCTCCTCATACTATTCAACTCAAGAGCAAAATGTTATTCGTGACTTAAAAAAAGGCATTTGCCCCAGATATCTCTGAAAACTGTACCTATTAAATAGGAATGTGTTTATGGCTTTACTGCTAAGATCAGCAAACCAGAGCTACATTTTCCAGGTGGGCTCATTCTGCCTACCCTTGTTAACCTTGTGGTCCTTACTAGCTTATCTGACCAGGTCTAGTACCCTGAGAACCACTCACAAAGCCCCTGAATCACAGCGAACGTGCTCTGTTCTCAGCCACTTGCTTCTTCTAGGTGAGTGTCACCAGGGAAGTTGTCCCATCCAGCTGCTGCCTCCCTGCACTATGTCCACCACCCCTCGTAGTACAGGCTGCCTGACACCTCAGTGTGGGTGTGAAGTATGGGCCCAGAGTATTCCAGAAGTCAGTATGTGGTCATGCCTCTCAAAGCTAGCTCTTACAGATTCTCATAGCAGATTCGAACCACTTCACCGCTCCCTGTGGTCCCAAATGGTGATTTCCAAAGGGGTCCAATATCAGCAGTAAGAATAAGGAATTATAGACCTGAGATCAAATACCTAAATGACAGGCAGTGACAGCAGCAGTCTGGCTCACACTTCTGCTAGCTACTAACCCAGCCCAGTACCACTGTGCGCACTCACTGCCTACCACACACTTTGCCATGACAATTGTGATTACTGTGTATGACTTTGGCCAGCAGAATGTGAACAACATGAATCTTCCCCACGGGAAAAGCTCTGCCTTCTATGGGTCAGCATGGCATCTTGCTCCTGCCCCTGGCATGAGGACAGCACATCCAGACAAATGCTGGGTCCTCCGGAAAGAGCAAACTTTTGCTGGGCTCCGCAAAGAGCAGCCCAAAGAGTAACCTTGTGTACTCATCATAAATGAGAGATAAACTGTTTTAAGCCTCTACACTTCAGGGACTGTGTGTGAAAGCACTGAAGTTCACTATGACACACCCCTAGGTCTCCTGAGTCACACAACTGATGGGTTGGCTCCTAGACTTCTTTGCTTCTGTACAAAGCTGCTCCTGCTGTGGCTCGCTGCAAGGGCTCAGATATTCCAACACGGACAGAAAGTTGGATGGTCATCAGGACTAATAATTGCCAATAACTGACATACATTTGGAACTGCAATATTATTTAAACAGGTCATGGCACTGTTGGCTTGTTCTGGCTAATTTGTGCTAAACAGAACTGATAATCTAATTCTTTCTCAGTTAAATCTGGATGTGCTGGTATTAATCATCACTAACCTTCCTCCATGCCAAAATTCACTCCATAAATATTTATTCGGCACTACCTGCATACCAGGAATTGCAAAGTACTATGCTGTTGCCATAAGTGATATATTTCACTGTAATCAAAGATTACTTTACAATTCTTTGCAAAGTAAATGGCTCTATTCCTGTGTGGATTTAGGTATTCTAAGTGGCAGGGCAGGCTGTGGAAACCAGGAGGCATTAAAGGCAGAATGTCTGACATTATGTAGGACCTTATCCTATTTCCGAGAGAGAGGCAGCTGGATAACAAGAACACAGCCTCTGAAATCAGACTGTCACCTTTTGAAACATGGCTCTGGGGAACAGGTCAGTGGCAGAGCACTTGCTAGCATGCCCGAGGCCCTGAGTTCAATCCCCAGTACCACAAATAAACAAATTTGTGGTTCTATCACTTACTGGCTGATCATCTTGAGTAACAGGCTCACCAAGACTGTGTCTACACCAGCCTCACTACCATTGGGTAAGAACTCAATATACTGTTTCTGATGAAATATGGCTACTTCTGTACCAATGGTCATCATACAGAGACAGTTCCTATTATATTTCACTTACTTTCCTAATATTCTCCACTTCCCATAATTAAACTAATGAAGGGGTTTGCTCACAAAACTGCATCCTACATATAAGGAAGGAGGAAATGAAGTCCATTATATGCTTTGAATACAAATTTCCATACGCACACTAAACAATGGAAACCTTTTCCTCCTTTCCTCCTTTTGTTAATACAAGGGGCTGTCTGAATTTGCACATGTGCTTCTCAGAGAGAAATTAACATAGGAAATTTCCTTTCCTTCCTCCCACACAGCACATCTGCCAATCTCACACTCGGAGAAGCAGTAATCGGTGAGAAGCCTGCAGCCACAGAGAACAAATAAGCAAATTAAGAGAAATTTTGAAATAAGGACAAGTATTTTGTGTCTTGGAAATAGTTTCCGGATGAAGAGCTCTCCTTCCTCATATTGTGCAGTGCATGTGAAGAGATCAGAGGACCTGCAGAGCTCACACAGATGCAAGTGCCGCGGTCCCGCCAGCCAGGCACAACGCTGCGCCCATTTCCGCCTCGGCCACGGCTACAGCCTCAGCCTCCTAGAAGGTGTGCGAGTCCTGTCTTTCCAGCTCCTTTATGGACTCTTTGTAGATAAGAAATGAGTACAGCCACCAACAGAGGGGCAGAAGGGGAAATCTGAGGACAGGTACAGCCCCTGTCCCTGTACACAAGAGAACCAAGATCTTAAAGTCAGAAAAGACCGCAAGGAGCCACATTCTTATGTCTCTCTGTTCTTCATTCCCTCCATACGAATTGTTTCGTCAGAAGACAGGAGGCTGTCCATCCTGCCGAGGGGTGAGAAGTGACACCATGCACTGGGTTTGCTGCCCCGTGGGAGACGCATCCATGGGAGTGCGACACTCATCCTTCCCGAGCTGCCCTCAGGAAATGAGATGAGTCACAAACAGCAGGAATCGTTCCTTTACCACGTATCTATCAAGCACTTACTGGCTCAGTGTTCAGTCCCTGGACAGGGATGCGGTGAGGTGGGAGGGCCCCAGAGTGCCCACCAGAACGACATGCAGACAGTGATGGCTCAGCCCAGTGACCGTGTCCAGGAGCGTCCATGAGCGGCTATGATGAATGAGTGGAGGAACTCGAGGTAACCCCTCAGAAAAGCCACAAGGGAAAGACTGAGCCTTTCACTGACACCCCGACCCACGGACCATTTGAGGGGAGGCAACTGGCTTCTCAGCTCCAGCGTCTACAACACCAGCTGGGTCATGTACACTGCTTGCCCCAGATAACTTTTGTATTACTTTTGGAAGCGAGTAACAAAACTACATCTAGTACTTGGACAAGGGTCTGCTAGGGTTTACATCTAAAATACCTCAAGAGTCCTGTGTTCGGAGATGGCATATTTCAGAGTGATTGGGTTGGGAGCACTAGATTCATCAGTGGATGAATCCACTGACAAGTTCACAGCAACAATGCTGGTAGGAGTGGCCCCTGTTCAGGAGAGGCAGGTCACAGGAGGCATGACATGAAAGATTGTACTCTTGTCCTTGGCCCCTTCCTCTTTCTCTGTGTATTGATCACTGCGAGCACAGAGGGTAGCTTTCCTCTGCCACTCTTTCTCTGCACAGTCTCTTCTACCTTGAAGTCAGCTGACCATGCTGAACCCCTTAAACTAAGAGCCAAAATAAACCTCTCTGCCTTTAAATTGCACTTTTGTCCCAGGGAGAGGAAGTAACTGACTCAGTCAGAAATGGCAGAAGGAGGACGACTTCCTAACCATGCCACATCCTCCTCTATTAATACAGCCAAGTGAGATTTCTGTCAAGAAAATTCCTCA
Organism: Petromus typicus; assembly: GCA_004026965.1. NCBI lineage: Eukaryota > Metazoa > Chordata > Mammalia > Rodentia > Petromuridae > Petromus > Petromus typicus. The sequence continues at coordinate 9,744 of PVIR01015949.1, forward strand.
GTACTTCATTTGGCCTCCAGAAAGAGGCCTAATCTTTATTTGTGTGTATGCTTGCAACCATACTTGTCCTTCTTTGCTTCAGAGTTCTGTTTGCTTTAGCCCTGGTCAAGCCTCTGCTGTTTTATGGGTAATTTCTAACGCATAATGTTCAAGGCCACCTTGATCACTTTTTTCCTGCAGTATGTCTGGATTTTCCCTAAAGACCACGTGTTAAAGGCTTGTTAATGGCAAGTAGTAGACCCTTTAGCAGTAGGCTTAAGAGGAGGAGATAAAGTGACTGCAGGGTATAACCTTGAAAGAGATATTAAGACCCCAATCCATTCTTGCTTCTCTCTCTCATAGATATCATGTTTTGAACAGGCCACCACCACCAAACCAGATACACCTTCCTTGATGTACTCTGCCATTACAGGCCCAAAGCCATAGGACAAAGCAACCATGGACTGAAACCTCCCAAACTGTGAGCCCAAATAAACTTTCTTTTATTAAATTAATTTTCTTAGGTATTTTGTCACAGTATTGGGAAGCTAATACAGGTATTTTTCAACACAGGGACAAACCTATCCACTAAATGTGGTATTATATGTAAATGTTACAGATACCCTATTTTACTTCAGTCAAGTTACCAAAAATGTATCTACTAATGCTAGACATCAGTACATGCAAATTCTAGGACATGTGAAAAGTCTCTCTCATCCTATGTGGCTTATAAAAAAATGAGCCACTTCTACCTCTAAAACAGAGGGCTCCAATACATATATTTTTTTAAAAAAAACCTCACCTTTTATTTATTTTTAGGTTTTTGTTTTTATTTCTTTGATATGGGGCTTAAACTCAGGGCCTTCTGCATGCTAAGCATGTGCTCCACTACATTTTTTTTTAATTTTATTTTTCTTCTTTTCATCTCTTACTACAAGAAGAATATGGCATAGTGATTTATGTCACGGGCCCTGCAGCAGACCACCAGCTTTGATAGTTACTGAGAGGTGACCTCCACTAATCTCTGTTTTCCTCTTAACTTCGGATATTGTATATTTTGTCTCAGTAATGAGAAAAGTACCTAAGACATTCTGAGTCACAATATTGTCCTTAAGGAAATTCTAGAGCCTACATGTCCAACACTCCCTGTCACACCACTTACGGAAGGGCCTAGAAAGCAAATTACAGGGAGCAAAAGAGGCGTGGCCTCTGACCAAGACTGCCTGCTTGCATAGCTCTCCCTTGGTGCCAACCGGAGGCATAAGAAAGCATCCCTGAAGAAGAAAAATAATCAGTACTTTGCAAAGTTTGGCTCAAGTGTGTGTCTGTTAAGCAACAGTGTCTGGGGACTGAATACTGTGTAAACAATTATGCACTAAGATTTCAGATCCCTCAGAGTTAGGGGTGTGTCTTCCAGCCCCTCAGTCCATACCAGTTCCCTAAGAGATGCCCTGAACTCTGAGATGAACACAATAGATGCTTCGTCTAGCAATAGGAATTCATAGGTAACAAATATTCACATGTTATGTACTATGACAGATCATTTATTCTTCAATGCCTCTATCATCTCCCGTTTTAAAGATGGAAAAACAGAGGCACAGAGAGATTAAGAGGCCCGCCAGAGCTCACACAGCTGGTAAATGGCAGAGCTGGACTAGAACCCAGACAGCTTGGTACTGAGGCTCATGTCCATAAGCAGTACCCATCCTGCTTCTCTGAGGACTAAGATCTACTGAATTCTGAGAACACTGCTCCTTGTCCCCTTTCTGCAAGTCTCTGTTTAGCTTTCATTATTTTACTCTTCGTGTTTGGGAACCTTGTCTTGTAAGCGGCTGCTTGGGTCCACTGGGGAAGGGCCTGCTCTGATTCTATCTCTTCCCCCCTGGGTTTAGTCCACTGAGGTTATTTTCTACAGGGTGAAGATTGGCAGGATTTCCCAGTGGGGACATGGAGCTAGGTCACGACCTCAGCCAGTGCCTGCATGAAAATGGCTTACTTACTTAATTGGACCCTTCTCAAATAAAGTTAACCCATAAATCAAGACCCACAAGGACTTTTCTTCTTTTTGGTAGCAGAAATTTTAGAATGAACTTTTCTTTGATTTTTAGAAATTTCTCATTATCTTCCTCAGGCTCTTAAAAATAATTACTACTCCATAATTGTAGTTTCTACTTTCAGTTTATTTCTAAATTTTTATTAGTATATGTTTGCAATACATAATGTTTACATTCCTTGTGGGGAGTTGGTACATGTACATAGCACATCTTTTATGAAAAAGTTACTATTCAGAATGAATCTGGGGCTGGGGATTTAGCTCAGTGGTTCAGGTGCCTACTTTGCAAGTGCAAGGAACAGGTCTGATCCCTGGAAACCACATACAACAATGTAGGGAATGGAGACTCACTTCCACCAGCAATCAGTACCACATACCATAGTTCGGGGCGTGGTGGCTCATGCCTGTAATTCCAGCACTCGAGAGGTAGAGGCAGGAGGACTGCTGTGGGTTCCAGGTTCACCTGGGCTACACAGTGAGCTCAGGGCCAGCCTGAACTACAAGGCAAGACCCTGTCTCAAAAAAAAAAAAAAAAAAAAAGAATCTGAATTCCTTTTTTCATCCCGTATCTCTCCCCTCCCTCCTCTCTTTACCTCCTTCCCATTCGAGAAAGATCTGACTCCTTATTTCCTATTATCTTTATTTTGCTCTTTATGTATAATTTATGTTTCTCATATAAGAAAAATCACGTAATATTTAAATTTGTGTGTCTGATTTATTTCACTTAACATTATGATTTCAAGGTGCATCCCTTTTCCTACAAATGACTTGTTTACCTTTATGGAGGAGTAGTCCTCCATCGTGTATAAATACCACATTTTCCTTCTCATTTATCTGTTGATGAATATGAATAGTCTATGATTTAGCTCTCCATTTGTTTAAGGACCCTCAGAAGTTCTGAGAATGAAGAGTGGAAATGTTTAGCAGGATATAAGAGACATATTTATATAGAGAGGTCTATTTGGTGGGAAAATAGATAGTATTTCTCTAGACAGGGAACTGTACCAAAACTCAGTGGCAAGGTTTTTTAATTTTTTAATAAAATAGCCACTCAATGATTCTCCTCACATTAATAACAATAAAGACCCATTTTTGGCAACATGATCCTCGAAGCAAAGAAGTGGCTAACTCAGCATGAAGGCTCAATTCTAGATGAATTCAGCTCTTGGATCTTAGCACAGTCTGGACAGTACCCTGAATTTATCACTTATAAAATCTATTTATCCAAAGCTTTCCCTGCTCTTCTCCATGGCCAAAGACATCCATAAATTCTGTACCTCTGCCTCAGGCTGCTATTGGAAATAGTATTCTAATATATTGACACTAATGCTAATATTTTGGTTGTTTCTAATGTGACATCCAGACTTTTAGGTTTCAAAAATAATGCCTAGAAAAGGAAGAAAGGTTTTGTGGTGGGGTGGGAGCTAAAGTACATTTTATTCCCTGAGGAAGTCCTACAAAGACACAAGCATCTTTACAGAAGTGCTGGAATGTAAAGTTTAATATAGATGTTGCTATGGTGATCCTCACATTTGCAAATTCTCATGAGAATTTCAGCCTGTACTGTACATTGAGATAACTGTGAAGATAATTTGTTGACTTTAGCTGATGAAAACTACAGAGCTGTCTACATGGGACATTTGTGTTCAAAAGCTTCGGTGATTTTCTGTGCTTCTGAATATAACTTGAGGTAGATTTTGACATTACAAACTATAAAATTCTCTTAATTTGGCTACGTTAGTGATTTCCTTAGTCTTCTGGAGTAATAAAAATAAAAAAATAATCAGTCCACTTAAAAACAACCCTATTATTAGAATCTGTGAGAATGTTCCTCAAAGCATTCTTTTTTTTTTTTCAATCTTTATTGGTACATTACATATATGCACCATGATTGCACTCCATAATGGGGATTTGTACCAGTATAAGACCCTCAAAGCATTCTTATCTTAAATGCCTCTTTTTCTTTTGTCCAGGAAAGCCCACATCTAAGATCCCTTAACGTTTAGCTTTCCCATTTTTCCCCCTGGGTAAATACTTCCCTATAGTCTTTTCTACTTTCTCATGTAGTTTTTGGAAGACTTAGAAATTTTTCACAAACAAGTTACTTAAGCTACATGCTAACCTCAACAACAATGAATGATAGCCTTAATGTGGTTAAAATTGTAAATTTTTGCTATATGTAATTTCACTCAATAAAAATATTAATGATAATTCAATAATACAACTTCTAGCTATCTTCCTTCCTTCCTTTTTAAAAATTAGCTTAACTGTATATTTTATCCTGACTGAGAAAGTCATCTCATTTTACCAGAAAGGAGGAAAGGCTGAAACTGTAAGGGGAGGATTCTTAAACTAGGGAACTAGGAGCCCACTGCCTTGGTCAAATGCTGCGCACAAGCATAAACAAGGGTTTTTTGTTACTTCCTTCTAGAAGAGATTAACAACCTAAAATATCAGTAAAAGGCAAACAGTTCAAAGTTGGGCAGGATGGAACAAGAGCCTGTCGGGGACGCCTAAGTGCACTGCTCAGGGCGCCACTCATTATCACGACACTGCTATAAAGAGAATGCAGGTGTCCTCCTGAGGGGAAGTGGCCTCCTTCAGGGAAGAAGCAGCCATTAGCCTGTTTTAGTGTCTTGTGCTGCCTCTGCGGGGGCCTCTGCAATGAAGCTGTGAGCTCCGCATGCAGCCGCAGAGATCCAAAGCCAAGTAGACCTGACGAGACTCTCTGAAGTGTTCTCGATGCCACGCTGGGCTCATCAACACTCCCAGGCTGCACTGTGGTCACGGGGTAGGGCCATGAAAGTCAGCAGCATCACCCTATCCTACATACAACCATAGCCCCCTGCCCCCTCTCAGGACCAGCCTCACCTACACAGGAAGGTATCTGCTGCATCCCAGCCCCCCTCACTTTCCTCCCATACCTGGGGACTCCCTGTGCTCCCTCCAGACTCTCATCAAGTGCTCTCCCCACTCATGACCCTGCCCAGCCACCCCTGCCCCGAGTTCCAGAACGGCATTTTCTAACACTATAGCTTATACACCTGACATTCCACAGGTGCCGCTTGATCCACAGGGTCACGCTTATCTTCCCAGGAAAACAGGCCTATTCCTCTGCCCAGGAAGAGCATCCTTATTCCCCTAGTGACTCAGTCACATCAGTCCCTCTCCTTCTGTTAGTTTCCAAGTTCTACAGATTTCTGCGAGGTCCCTCTCTCCTGTACCCACCACTCCATTCTTTCTGCCACCCCTTAAGTCTTCATTCCTTCTCACCTGGATGCCCCTAATACCTGTTAATTACCTTTGCATCCTTCTGGGGTCCCTGAACTGACTTCCAGCCTCCCTACCACTTCCAGATTAATGGACGGTAAAGCCCAATCTGGGTCATATCACATCTTCTCAGGACAGTAGCACTCTCCTAGTGTTTGGTGAGAGCGATTACAATTACAGCTGGCTGTTGTCAAGCACTGATATTGCTGTGTCTCACGGGTGGTAAGCATCTGACAGATTGTGTGCTATTAACCTTCCAAATCACCTCGTATCTCCATGTGCACCTTTATAGTCTCCACTTGACAAACGAGGGGGAAATGGAGGATTGGAAACCTTAGAAAAGTCATCCACAGCCCCAAATTAACACTGGCAGATCAGCCTCTCTGGAGGTTCTTCAGTGGCACCCAAAGGCCCAATAGGTGACTTGAACCCACGCACTCAACCCACCAGCAGCTGCTCCATATGTCATTCTTGCCCAAGTCACAAACTAAATGGTGCCCTGTCCCTCTTCCTCATACTCACACTACTCTCTGCCTGAAACAGCCTGCAAATCCAAATCACTCCTAACCCTGGACATACACTCACTTGGTGTCAATCAAAAAGGTTGGTCCCTAGCATATGGTACTGGAAGATGCTAGAACCTTTAAGAGGTTGGGCCTACTGGGCGTTTTCAGGTAACTGAGGATAACTGCCTTTAAAGAGGACTATATAAAACTGCCCCTTCCCATCTTCTTGTTTATGGTCATAAGGTACCCATCTATTTTGGCCTGCCACACACTCCCACCACAACGCGCTGCCTCAGCACAGGTACAAGAGCAACCAAGCAGTGGCTAAAACCTCTGAAATCATGAACAAAAATAAAGCTTTTTCTCTTTTCAAGTTGATTTATGTCTGGTATTCATTGCAGTGACAGAAAGCTGGCTAACACAGACACAATAAAAGAAAGGATTGAGGGAGGAAGGGGGAAAGAGAAGAACCTTGCTTACCGAGCTTAAGAAATGAACACTACAGCCATTAGTCAAGAAGCACATGTCTGTTGACATGTGTCTCAGCCTTTTCTCAAGGCTCCTCCTACTAGCCTTGGCTCTGAAGATTTCTTGCTATTTCCCCTCAGTCCTCTCTCCCACCCACATCACCATGGGGCAGATGCCTCCTGTGGCCTCCTCTTCCTCGGCCTTCTTTCCAGATTTCCATTCCTACCAAATCACCCTGCAATAGAAGGCAAGCTCCTCTAGGGCAGAAAATTCTAGTCTTACCTCTCGCTCGCTACCCAGAGATTTCATAGGTTCTCAGTTTCCCCACTGGTGAAGCTTATTGCTGAGGTAAGGATGAGGTGGGAGTAAGAAGTGCAGAGAGCCGGGGACCTGACATGGTGACCCCTTTCCTGTGCTGATTGTCTTTTCCTGGGCATCCAACTGACCTCTTCTTTCCCCACTGACGGAGTGAGTCATTTGCATTATGTCTTTGTGTAAACGCTAAACCAAGTTGTCTTCCCAGAAAGATGAGCCAGGACATGTTCTCTGAAGGCTCTGCTGGCATTGCAGGAGGGAAACCCTGAGGAAATCCCTCTCCCAAGACCCCAGCCAATCCTGACAGGCTATTACCAAACATGTCATGAAAGAACTCTCCATCATGGAGTGGATCCAGGTTCGTTAAGTAAATAGTTCTTCAGACACGAATGACAGGAGGAGACCAAGGCTGCCTTTCTTATTTTAAACCTGATTCTGCCTGATAATATAAAGCATGAGCAGTCTTCTATATGTGGCTCAATTCCACTGACAAAAATCTGGTCAGCTGAGTAAAACTGAGGTGAAAGATCCACTTTGAAAGTACTCAGAGAAAACTTCAGTACAGTTTTTACCACGGCCTAAATGATTCATGGAATTTTGCTTGCTATGACTCAACTAAAATGTTTAAGAATGTGCAGGAACTGGTGGGATGTGACCACCAAGTTGAAATGTCTTCATGAGACAGAGTCCTCATGAGGACTCGCAGAGCACAGTGAAGAACAACGCAGGGCTGTCCCACCACAGCGTGGGCCCACGTGGAACACTGTGACACTATACCTGCCTGGCACCCATAGGCCTCAGCACCTAGACTGCTCTTGGCAGGATGGCAAGACCCCAAAAGAGGGGTTAGTGAAGCCCCAACTTTGCAATCGCCTGGACTTAATCTATTCAGTACTTGGTTCGGCCTTTATGTAAATTCAGTGCCCTTGAATTCTGAATACGACAGAATTACTACATATCAGTACATAGTTTATAAGTATATATTTTGTAAGTTAGCTTTGGATTATTAGCCATTAATTATCTGCTGCCTATTTTTAAAAAATTTTCTTTCTTTTTGTTGTGTTATTGGAGGTGGTGTAATCCTGGAGCTGGATTTGTAGAAATCTTCTGGCATGCCTTTGAGGAGTGTCCAAAGCATGTTCTGAAGTGTTGCTTCCAGCATCTCATGGGTTGAGAGCCAGTCGTGCTGTGGGCCTGTGGCCAAGTCACACTGGCAGCCACATCTGCCAGGAGCAAAGCACAATCCCTGCCATGTCCCTTACTGGAGGAAAGATGTAAACCAGACAACCGGACATCAAGGCTTTTGCCATTTTCATAGCTCATGTCATGTCACAGCTTGTTAATGTCTCCATTTAAAAAGGACACTGACCAAGGCCAGTGCAGGCAGCCAGCTATTCTGCGGAGCATGAGATGGCACGTGCGTGTGGATGTCTGCATACACACACCACCCTGCTCTGCGGCTGCCAGCAAAGCATGCCCTCTGACAACCACAGTCATGCAGTCAGAGAATCCACCGAGCTGCAGAGACCCTGAAAGCAATGGGTCCCACACTGTAACCAGGACAGGATGGTCCCCTAGAGGACAAGTGGTTTGTTCAGTGAGCTGTAGGTAGACGCTTTCTCCTGTGCATCGCACCCTAAGATCACCTATCAGGATCCTAAGTCTCTGGTTTCATCTTGGTCACTACTTTTGCAATTTTCTCCTTTCTTTATCAAATGAATACCTGTGATTTTCTGTGTTTGGAATAAATTACCAAGAAAAGGTTGTGATTATTCAAAAGAAACTACCCTTTTAATATCAGGAAAGGCACACGATGATGTTTGGTTTTTGGCTTACAAATATGTGCCTGCATAATCAGAATTAAAACAATTAATTATAAGAGCCCACTTAATTCAATTATAAACACTTATCGCCCAAATAAGTCTCAAGAAATGGAGTGACTGTGCCAGCAGTGGGCTAGATTTCATGCCCAAATGCAAACCTGCCATCTGCTAAGGCACATGACAAGGTTTTCAAAGAAAAATGACCACAGGCCATTTAAGACCTTCTTAGACACAGGAACACCACTCTCGGGAGTGAGAGGCGCAGCCCGTGGTGACAACAGCAGAGCTGCCTTCCACAGTGGATTTTCACGCTGAAAGAAACTTGTTTCTTTACTACCCACTTGATCAGCAGGGACAGTCCTCCTTTTGGAACAACCATCTGGATTGGGAAAGCATAAAAATAGTCCCCCAAAAACTGCATGTTTAAATGTCAATAATATATTGCAACTTCTAGAGGAACAGAAGAGCAGCCTTCCTACTGGAGCTTTGGGTACTTCCAGGACCTGGTGATCAGAGGTAGAAACTGTGGCTCGTGTTAGTGACACAAGTGTCCAGAAAGCCATTTTACCACTCACAAAGTCACAGCAAACAGCTGGAACTAGATTTCTAGCATAAACCAGGTCTGCCTCTAATGCTTTTTATATTCTCATGCAGGAAGTCAAATTTCAAATTAAATTATGATGAAAATTTTCCAACCATCCACTTCCTATTGGGAAGAAAAGCAATTGCTCAGGAAAGCAGAGATGCAGGAGTCGCAGGTGACTTACAAACTTCCATAACTTGACAACTTCCACACATGACCAATGTCCCCCAAAACGCAGAAGGTCAATACATCTGGTGAGCAGGAAGCTTTCTGAAGGGCTCCAGTCTGTTCTCTGTGGTTTCACTCAGCCTCTGACTCAAATGCGATCTTATTAATAAAAGAGTGAATAATCTGATTATTCATTGAACACAGTTGCTGAACACCTGTCAAGTATTAGAGATGAAAAGATGAGTAAGATAAGCCTCTTTTTTTGGTCAGAAATGTTTTCCATTTACTTTAAATATCAAATCTACTTGGCTATCGGAAGCCTCAAACTGTACCTTACAGAAATTTCAACACAGATATCAAGAAACTACAAGTGAACTATTTGCTGCATACTATGCATTTCTACAAGGCTAACTAACGAGACCTTTACTTCAGCAGATAGCTACTGGCTGAACATTTCCAAGGGGAGGGGTGTGTTGGGGGACAATATTTCTTAAACATCAAAGAGAAAAATACCATAGATTTGTTCAGTTTATTGTGATTGTTTAGGCCAAACTTCCTTGGAGTTAAGGGTAACCCTGGATACTCACAAGCATTAAGAAATTTCAGTGAAACTCATGCAGGCCATAATAAAAACACTTGTCCCAGAATCTCCACCAAAGGTCCACCAATCTTGTCATCAGAACAGAGTCCTGAAGCACTGAACAGCTACCTCATTCCTTCCCATCACCGCGCGGCCCCTTGTAAGAGTGCAGGATGCCAGCACTGCTATCCCTGCCATAGGGGTAAGTCACCTGAACACATGACAGAACCAACAAACAAAGGTATTATCCAGTGTCAGGAGTTTGGCCCCAAACTTCCTGCTGTGTGTGGCTGCTACAGAGGGCAGCTTCAGGACTGCGAGCCACTTGGACTAGCTGAGTGAATGACCCCATCTGAATGAAGTAGGAGCTTCCCTGAGCTTTGATCATTGCTCAGCAGGAAAGATAATGGTATTTACGCGAAAGAGGTTTCAGATTGGACTGCCTAGCGCTGATGAAGGTGCTCCATTAGGGCAGCCCACACTTTGATTCTTCCACCTTCTACACCATATACAATCTGGCAGACAGGAGGAGCTGAGCCACATGAAGACAGCTGCTGTTTACAGACAACTTCATTAAGCAGATCAGCAGCACAACAGCTCTGGAAAACAGCAAATGAGAGCATATCACAACCTGGCTATGTGGCTGCACATATCGAATTAAGTCTTCTTTCTCCCGAGTAAACTGTCCAGACCTGTGGGAATGAAACTGTGTATCACATCACAGATGCCCGCAGCACACATGCCCAGCCTGACCATACTCCACATAAACACAGAAGCCTCAGCACGAGCCACCAGCGCTAATACTCTTAAAGTAAACCCAGTGATAGTAGAATAATACACATCCTAATCTCTAGGACCTCTGAAAGCATTAGCTGCTATGGAAAAAGGGAATTAAGGCTGCAGATAGAGAACAGATTGCTAATCAACTAATATTAAAAAGAGAGGTTATTCTGGATTATCCAGGTGAGCCGAAGGTAGTCACAAGGGTTGTTAAAAGTGGAAGGGGGGGCCGGGGAGTTAGCTCAGTGGTTCCGGCGCCTGTCTTGCAAGCGCAGGGACCCGGGTTCGATTCCCCGGTAACCACATAACAATACTGGGTGTGGAGACTCACACCCAGCAGCAACCAGTACCACATACCACAGTGCCGGGCGTGGTGGCTCACGCCTGTAATCCCAGCACTCGGGAGGCAGAGGCAGAAGGATTGCTGTGATGTGAGTTTGAGGCTGAGCTCAGGGCCAGCCTGAACCACAAAGCGAGACCCTGTCTCAAAAAACCTAAAAAAAAAAAAAAAAAAAAAAAGTGGAAGAGGGAATTGGAAGAAAGAACAGAAAGGTGGCAGCATGAGAAGGTCTCAGTCTCATACTGCTGGCTTTGAAAACAGAGGAAAGGGTTCCCAGTGTGCATGTGCTTCTAGACATGGAAAAGGACAAGGAATCAGACTCCCCTGGAGCCACAGAATGGACTCGCCGGCAGACGCTTTGATTTTAGTGCAGTGAGACTCATTTCAAACTTCTGACCTCCAAAACTGGAAAGTGATAAACATGTATAGTCTACACCACTAAGTCTGTAGACATTTGTTGCAGCAGCAAGAAACTAACATACCACGTTACCCAGTCGGCTCTGGAGAGGGGAGATTACATCAACCTCATCAGGCCTTAGTGATTTTTTTCTCAAATGTTCTCCTTTCTCTCTGAAGATTCTCTACTTCTCTGGACTCTGGCTTTTTGACTTCAAGATGGTTACTCTATCTGTCACATCAGGGGCTTTCTGGACTTACTTCCAGATTACTGAGGAGGAGATTTTGAGAAAGAGAGAAGAGAAATGGCCACTGAGATCCTGGGATGCACGGGGGACCGAAGTATAATCCCGGCCCTTCCCTGTCTACAAGGTCAAGTTCATGAGGTGAAAAACCCATCCACCCTTCTCTTCTTTTCTCCTTCCTTCCAGCCTTTCCTTTCTCCCTTCTCCCTCCCTCTTTTCTTTCACAGTTATAGGTCACTTAATATATGTTGTTAGATGCAAGGAAATACAAAAACAGTAAATTAAGTAAATAATTCTTAATTCCTATCCAGAGATATCATTAGTTAAAGGCTTACCATCCATCAAAAGCTGCGATTTTCTAACTTTTTGGATTATTACCCTCAGTAATAAATGCATTTATATATCACAGTCTGCGATGCACACGTAAACTGAAATAAAACATTCACAAAACAATACTTAGCCTACCAAAGGAGATGCACTCTTACTTTCTATTCTGTCACCCTTCGTTCTTACTGGCATTCTGTTCTATTTTGGTCTATTTTTCTCCATTTTTCATTCTGACCAGCAACCTAGTAAATTGATTTTGTGACCTAGTAACGGATTGTACTTCTCAGTTGGAAAAGCACTGACCTAGAAGTCTTGATACCTGTGCCAACATGATCACTACACTGCCCCCCAGCCAGTAGCCCCAGAAATGAATTCCAGCTATTAGTAGAACCAACCCTTCCCCCACCCTACAGCTGTCTGTCCAGGGAAAGCCAGCTTAGATACCAGGACCCCTGTTAGCTCAGTAATAAGAATCACCCACTCCAGACGCACATGGGCTCTTCATTCCACAAGTCCAAGGCGCCAGATCTAGAAAACTCGTTGTTCCTGTCAGCCAGGTACGTAGCTATAAATGTCACTCAAGTGCAACCAGAGTTCAGAGCTCAGAGCAAAAAAGAACAAATAGCACCCTAAAAGCCAGCATCCAGAGCTGAAGTGCCTGGCGCTTCAGGCCCCACAGCAGAGAGCAAGCTTTATGTAAGGAGAAGCAACCAGAACATTTGGGCAGAAGGCCAAACGACTAAAAATGTGCTATAATTGACTTTATTAATCACCTAGCACATCGAAGGAAGATTACTAGTTGAATATGCAAAGATATGGTTGGGCCCTCTGCCAGCCTGTGCTGGGGAAATGCGCTCAATACGAGTGTGCCTCTCGAGTGCTCCTCCACAGGGCGCCACAGGCCACCAGCTTCTGAGGGCACCGCTATAAAAAGCAGCTGAAAAAGTCACAGTACCCTTTTATGTAAGAGAACATTATTTGCACAGTGAAATTTATATAAAACAAGAATGTTCACTCTCAATTACTTGTCATCCCACCTAATGACATATATTAAAGCTTATCTCTTCACAGGCTAATTTTAGACACATACCAGTTCACTGATCACTCGGTTAGAAAAACACTACTCTGCATTGTAAACCCAGGCCACTGCGTGGAGAAGATTCGTAGGCAGAGTGGCTGGCCAGCCCAAGGTTCCAGGTGTAGGATGGCAGAGCCCTGTGCTGTGCCTGCAGCCCTTCCCTCCATCCCTGGGCTGGGGCTGCCTGCACAAACACCACCCTGACTGTATGTGTGTGGGAGGGGGGTCATGTTAGAATGTCCCCTCTGCAGAGCAATCTTAGTCTTCTTGACAGTTTTTCAGGCAGAAAATATTGAGGGTGAACAAAGTACTAAAAATAGCACACATCAACGGCACAGCTACCCTCAAGGCACTCGACGTCCCTCTCATCACAATGCCCCCCAGGGGCGTTTGATTAAATCCACTCAACATCACTGCTCCATTGTCCAAAGGGGCCTACATAACATGAACAAGAAGGGTCTACATTCCTATGGATGATAGGTGGGTCTCATGGTACAGTTTTGAGTCTCAGTCCTTCAGGATTAATGTCACTGCTCTGAAGTAAAATTCAGGTCAGCTCTCACTCTGGTATCTTGATATGCAGACCCCTCAAGCTTGTGGGCCCCCTGCACCTTGTTTCCATTTGCTATTCTGGATCTCATGGATTATCATTTAGTTTCTCTCTTATCACTGCCGCTGGCTTTCCAGCCTTTGGTCCTGCATTTCTCTAGCCCTGAGTAAATCTACCCAAATGTACCAAAGTCTCTAACTCCATGCTTCCAGGCCCAGCAAGAGGAGACCACATAGCAGGTACAGATCTTCTAAAACATGAACAGTGTCTAATCTAGAGCCTAAGAATCCTGCCATCTCTGTAGACGTTCGAAATCCAACCTCGTCTCTGCTTACTCCATGTACAATTTAGTCAGGGCTAAATTAAATACTGCACTGGCCTCCAACAACACAGGTGATCAAAAGCACCCACTTTCTTCATCTTTCTGTCCTCTTTTCTTGGGGTAAGGATGTACCTCCCATCTCAGGCCAACACTCCCCCGCTCTGCTCTGTCCATCTCCCTCCTTCCACCCCTCCTGTCTTGGGCCCTGGCTCTCTAGCCATCCCATTTCTCATCTGCTTCTCTCAACCTTTTCCTCTATATCCATTGTCCAACCTACAGTCTGTGGACTGTATAAAGCCAGGGATAGCTAGTAATGAGGACCCATTACTAGGATGAGGTTTAGCAACATTTTTCATCACTTGAGTGCATGGAGCTGGAGCACGGAGCACATAGTTGACAACAGAAGGCTGTGGGGGGGGGCACAGTGCGTTAGTAACTCCCTTTCTTGCACCTGCTACACAGTCAAATTGAAAATTGATATTTTTGTTATAATAAAAAAATTACAAAACTACAAATTCCTAAATATAGCACATTGAACCCTTTCCTCACCTGCACTGTGTAGGATCTGATGTCCACTCACATTTCCTGGGGTCCTTCCTAATGTGGTTTCCAGCTCCTTCTTTTCTCTCCCTTTCACCACCTTTTCTTTCAGTGGGCTCTTCTGCACTCTCCCTGGAGTCTCCATCCAAGCTGTCACTGGGAACTCTCTCGTTTGAGCTCCAGACCCACAAGGCTCCTCCAGTCAACCAGTCAGCCCATGAGAGGGAAAGCAGGCTGCTTTTCTGGGTCTCGTAGGATCCTAACACAGGGCCTGGTGCATCGTAGGCAATCAGTAAATGATTGCTGGATGAATGCCCCAAGCCAAACTCAAAGCTTTCCCCCACAAATCTGCTCTGCCCCTGGAATTCCCTTCTTACTGAGTATCTAGTCAGTCACCCAGAAGGGATCCTCAGGTGTCCCCAGCTGTTTTCTTGGCACTCCTCCAGCATGATCATCGTGTCAGGATCATCACCTGGTGCCAGGCTCTCTTGTCTGAAAATGAACCAGTCTGACAGGCCACTTTGAACCTCCTCACCTGCTCTGGCTACCTCTGATAAACAGCTGGTGCCTCCTAGATCTCACTCTGTGTGCCTTCTGCAGAAAGAATGCAGGGGATTGGATGGATTGTCTGGTCAGGAATCCAGGGATTTCCATAATAAAGCACCTCCGTAAGATAGTAGGAGAGGACCAGGCCCAGAAATCTGAGATGGGATGAGGTAGGAAAGCATGGTGCATCACAGGATAAAGGAACAGGTGTCCACAGGTCCTAGGATAAAAATGGCAATGCCACTGTGCTCCAGAAGATACCAGGCAGCCAGTGTAGCTGCAGACCAGGAAGCAAAATGGATCACCTGGCCAAATGAAGTTGGTGAGGACCAGGGACAGATGGCTCTGGGCCTGGAGATGAAGATGAGAATTTTAGTTTTTTCTTCAGAGCTCTGGGAAGAAGGCCAATGACAGATCAGGTCTGCCTTCTAAAAACATCCCTCCACAAATATTTACTTAATGATGGCTGCTTTGCTGACACTGTGAAATACAGCTATCTCAACCAGAAACTCAGGACAGAGAAAGGGAAGATTAAGACCATCTCATAGCACAAGCGCAGGATAAAATACCCATTACCATTGTCCTTCGACAAGTTTGCCAACACACTTGGGTGAGAAAAGAAATAGCTCAGAACTCAGAAAGAGATAAAACTACCATCATTTTGTATGACATGGCTAAATATCCCCAATGGAATCCACTAACTCTTCATTTACTAGGGCAGCAGCAAATTAATATGTAGAAATCAACAACCTGCATGCAACCAATAACCAATTATAAGAAGTATAAGAAGAAAAGGCTTCCATTTACAACAGCAACAGTGGAATACAATTCCTAAGAATAAATGTAACAAGGATTGTCCAAAGTCTTGATAAAGAGAATTTAAATTAACTTGAAGGACTCAACAGGACACAGAAGTCCATCGAAGATTCATCACATAATGATGTCAAGCCTTCCTAAATCAATCTGTAAGTCTAATGTAATCCTAATAAAAATAAAAGGAGATTTTTTTAAAAATCAGAAGCATCTGATTTTGGAGCTTATATGAAAAGTTCCATTTGACTACAGTGGTAATGCAGGATGGAAAGGAGTAGAAGAGAAGATGACCTAGGAGACCCAACTATAATGCTGGGAAAGAAAGCTGATCTGGACCAGGGTCCAGACTCTGGGTGCTGTGTTTGAGATGTGAAGAAAGGGTGTATTTGACAGAGGACTCCTGGCTGCGGGTTGCTCATTCAATAATTAATCAGATGCATCACATCTCTGCATTCCCTAAATCACACCACGGCTGGCACTGTCTCTGGGTCCAGTGGAGACTGCAGAAGGTCTTTCTGGGGTGCTTGTTAACTGGCTGTTTGTCATCACCAAGGGTAGCACCACTTCTGCATTTTGACTCTGCTAATTAGATTTCTCAAAGAGCTTTGGTGAGCAGGATGGCCCAGCTTCAGAGCCTCAGGAAAACTAGTTCGTCCCCTGTATGTGCTTTTTCTTCTTATTCTTTTGATTCAAAATCAATCTAGAAAACAAATAGAGCAGTGATTCCATATGAGTCCA
Organism: Petromus typicus; assembly: GCA_004026965.1. Classification (NCBI taxonomy): domain Eukaryota; kingdom Metazoa; phylum Chordata; class Mammalia; order Rodentia; family Petromuridae; genus Petromus; species Petromus typicus. The sequence goes on from PVIR01015949.1 coordinate 26,164, forward strand.
ACCTAGTCAGGGTCGGTATTCACTCTTGCTGGGACTGGACACCTTCAGGTTGTCTTTCCCCTTCTTTAATGAGTGCTTGCCACCACCCACCTCCCATTCTGTCAGGAGCAATGTCTCTTCGAGGTTTGCCTTTTTCCCTGATCGGATTCCTTTTCAACACATTTTCAACCAGAACAAAGTGAGTTTAAAATACATCACACAGTGTTGGCTCCTCAGACCTCTGCAGAAATCAATTCAGTGGATATGGTGTTGGATAGGACCAAAAAAAAAAAAGGGGGTATTTGTTTCTGGAACAACAGACTGCAAGGCAAAGCATGCATCTGTTAAAGCCCAGGTGAAAGAAGCGGAGGCTTTGGATAAGACAAGCTGAGACCCAGCTGACCTCGGTGTTTCCAGGCAGGCTTTCCCTAGGCAGCCCCCGATGATGATGAGGTGCCTGTCAGTTCCCTGACAGCTTGTGGTGCACACAATTGCCTGGGTGCTCTTCACAAGTGCCGGTTCCACCTGTAGCTCCTCGAGGGGTCTATTTTCCTCGTGAGCTCCAGATGATACCACCTACAATCCACAGGCCACTTGGAGGGGCCAGACTTTAAATGGGCTCGGCAAGTTAGCAGCCACTTTCTCAAGGATGAACCTATAGGTTGGGACACATTCTCTTTATTTATAAAACAGAGATTTTGCCATGGATTTACATCAAAGAACCTCAGATATAACAAGTGAATATTTGCAAGTCTTTTAAGCTGACGAATGATGTCTGGAGGTCAGTTTATCTCCTCCTAATCTAACCTGAATACTTGTCCTGGTTAAAATTCCTTAACTAGAAAATCCCAAAGTACCTAGGGGTGCCTCACCAATTTGGATGAAACAAAAGGGAAGCTGAAAGTGTGGAATTTCTAAAAGTAATCTGACTTACTATTTTCAATATTTAAGCAAACTTGGGTGTTTGAAAAAATAATATGTCATATTCATTGTTAAAGGCAATGTTTATCTTTTGGTTTTTTTGCACCATCTAAGAAAGAAAAGTGTGGGTCTTCCCAGCCCTGATCTAGAATAATTGCAAATTTCATATAAAAAGAAAAGGAATTTCTAAAATCTTCTCGCATTTAAAATTTTAAAAAACAGTGAAACTTACAATATATATGTTTCTTCCATTGAAACTATACCTATTAGAAGGGCTTCATTTCACCCATTTCAGAGGTAGAAAAATTAAGGCTTAAAATTACCTGAAAAGTCAGTGTCATATGGCGGGTCTTACTAAGCTAAGCAATGTCACCAACAATAAACTTTACTCACTGGGTCCCAACTGCCTTGAGGGAAGCTACTATATATATCCTGGCAAGCACACAATCTCAGTCAAGTTTGTTTGGCTTTGAAAAATATTTTCTTTGTCAGCCAAAAAGTAGAACACAGAGGAAAAAGTAAATTAAATTAATTGCTTTTTTTTTTAAAGAAGGAAAGTAACCAAGTATAGTCTCAAAAAATTTAAAAGGGCTAAGGCATGTAGCTTAGTGCAAAGGTCTTGGGTTCAACCCCAAGTACCTAAAAAAATAAATAAATAAAAAATAAAAAGCAAAAGAAATTAAAGATGACACACGTTTGACTGATTGTTTTGTATTCATGCAAATCTACCCTCTGTATACAAAAATCATGAAAATAGTTACACTGTGGAAAAAGCCACTCTGTTGTTGCCAAATTCATAATAAAAAGAAACAAAATACAAAAAATTTACAAAACATATAATAGATCTATACAAAAGCTCTTCACATTCTGTGACTTTTTTTCTTCTCTACCTAAACTGATAATGAAGGAAGAAGCCTTAAAAACATGAGCCATCTTTAAAAATAGTTTCATGAAAATATGACATCTAGTATGGCCACATAAGAATGACATCCTAACTGTGATGCTCCAGTTAACTGGGTTTAAGTAAACCTCCTGGTCTTCCACTGGTCACAGTCCCACTACACAATCAGAGCTCCTGTCTTCCCTGGACCCCACTATACCAGAGGCAGAGTTTAACTGCAGCACCACTGAAAGCTCCCTCCTATTCCTTTAAATCTTGGATGGGTGGGGTGAAAGAACAAAATTTAGACATGGGGGTAGAACTAAAAAAAAAAAAAAAAGAAAGAAACAATCTGGAGCACTCATTGGATAGGTATGAGAAACACTTAGCTGAGAAAAAAATGTAAGGTTCTCATTTCCCCTCTGATGGCCACGCTCGAACTAATGTCCATATTTATAGTAATAATATGGAAGTCAGCTTCGCTTCAGGTCTGGGCTCTGTAATAACCATAGCACCCACTTTTATTGACAGTGCCCTTTTCTAATAGGATTTTCTCCAGATGGCTACAAAGCATCAGAAAAAGTAATTTATGTTCACTTAACCAATAAGGGGGGCTCATCTGACACCACAATCTGAGAGTCAGGCTGGCTGCTCCTGAGGCCCACTTGCCCAAGAACAGGAGGGGAATGCTTAGTGCACAAAAGCCCCGGCCATGGCAGTGGTCTAGCACATCTCTCCATTAAAGGAGTGACTCCTTACACTTGAGGTTGTCTCTCTTGTTGAGTCTCACTTGTTGTTCCACTGGGCTGGAATGTGACCAAGCTCTGACCTAATCTTTAGACTACACTACTTCCACACACCAAAGACATGGAAGCTGTGACTGAGATGTGCTCAGTGCTCACAGAGGACATACAATTACAAATCATAGGCAAATCATAGGCTCCACCCTACTCACTGATTGAATGACTACAACCTCTTTCACTAGAGTCTCTATTTTTTCATTCCTATAGCAAGAGATTTCTTGCTATGTTAGAGCTCTTAAAATAACTTGGGGAGATGGTGAATAAGTAAAGATGCTCCATAGCATATGTCAGTAGGAAAATGCAAATGAAAACAACAATGTGATACTACTGCCAACCAATTAGAATGGCGAAGATCCAAAACACTGACGACACCAAAAGCTGGCACAGATATGAAGCAACAGGAACTCCTATTCATTGTTGGAGGGAATGGAAAATGGTACAGCCACATTCAAACATGACTTGACAGTTTCTTACAAAGCTGAACATCATCTCATCATACACTCAGTAATCACATTCCTAGGGATTTCCCCAAATGAGCTGAAAATATGCCCACACAAAAGCCTACTCATGAATGTTTATGGTAATTGCCAAAAATTGGAAGCAACTAAGATGCTCTTCAATAGGTGATGAATAAACAAATAGCAGTGCATCTAAACAATAGAATATTATTCAATATTGCAAAGAAATAAGCTATCAAGTTCCCAAAAGATATAAAAGAAATCTTAAATACTCCCTGTTAAGTGAACAGAAACTGATACAAACTGTAATAATTCCAACTGTGCAACACTCTGGGAAAGGCAAAAATGATAGAGCCAGTATAAACATCAGCGGTTGCCAGAGTTGAGGCAAGGAGTTTGGTGGGGGATGAGTACACAGGAATTTTTTAGGCCAGTGAAACTTCTCTGTATAATACTGAAACAGGCACATGACACTAACAGGACATAAATCCATAGAATGTACCTAATGTTAACTGTGAATTTGAGATAATAATAATAATGAATCAATGTAAGCTGATCAAGATAAATCACAACCAAAGATGGGAGGGGCAACCCCAGGACTAAGAAGCCTGAAAACAAAAGCTCCTTATTTTGCCAGTGTGGAGAACTCACAATCCCTGTAATAAACACCTGAATTTCCCAGCCCCATCCCAAACTGTACACTGAACTAGAAACCTCTAAGTACATTTTAAATTGACCACAGTCCTACACTTTGTGTGGCATTCTAGTGTTTTATAGCACAGCAACGCAAAGTAATTCCTCGATAGCCCAACATAATGATCAGGGCACGAAAGGTTCCTCTAGTGCTCCCTACTCAGCTCAGCAGTCTGCTCTTTAATTCCATTATCTTGAACCCTACACGTGAGCTCTGGTTGAGAAGAAAATACACACCTAGCAAATTATTTGGCTACAGATAAGGCAGAAAAGTTGGATGGTATATACATACTCACTAAGATGCTTCTGGACTGCTGAACTGTCTGCTGGGAGACAGGGAAGGGATAAAGGGAACAGAACAAGTTCACTGATTTTCACTACATAGTAAAGAAACACACCCTAAGCCAGGGAGTGATTTAATAATTTAAAGGCCTCTTGTTGTTTTCAAAATACAAATAAGTCTTGTCAACTCATGTGTTCAGACCTACATTGTTAAAAACGTAGCATCTTCCCCACTGTTTGGAATCCTTTCTAGATAACAGTAATGGGTACACATACCTGATAATGGGCAGTTAAATAAAAACACTATGTTATGTAAACATCTTAGGAATTACAACACATCCAGCACTATAAATTGCTTCTAGAACAACTGGATAAGCTCCATTCACACGTCTGAGAATAGACATAGCACCAAATCTACATGATATTATTTGGGGATGTTTTATAAAATTTTTAACTTAGCTTTAGAATTACTGACCCAGCAATTCCACTTGTGGGACTTTATCCTTTTAGAGGTATTAAAACTGACCATCAAGGGCCGGGGAGTTAGCTCAGTGGTTCCGGTGCCTGTCTTGCAAGCGCAAGGGCCTGGGTTCGATTCCCCGGTAACCACATAACAATGCTGGGTGTGGAGACCCACACCCAGCAGCAACCAGTACCACATACCACAGTGCCGGGCGTGGTGGCTCACGCCTGTAATCCCAGCACTCGGGAGGCAGAGACAGGAGGATTGTGATGTGAGTTTGAGGCTGAGCTCAGGGCCAGCCTGAACCACAAAGCGAGACCCTGTCTCAAAAAAAAAAAACCTAAAAAAAAACCTAAAAAAAAAAAAAAAAAAAAAAAACTGACCATCAATACACTTCTCACCCTGGCCTGTGATTGGTTTAAGAATGGCTCAGGGAATAAGTTATGGGTCCCTTACTTTGGGGAAGGACTCGCTGAAGTGACAGTGCTATTTCCCCTCGGATGCTGTCCAGTCTAGATATGTCCTCTCGAGCTGTGTTGGCTATTGTGGGATGTGCAGCAAGTGAATTCAGAGGAAGATAGAGCCTGGGTCCTTGAAACACTGCTGAGGAAATGAACCAACATGTCCAGGGCCCTGTCTGATCCTGGCTTCTTACAGAGATAATAAATTTATATATCCTGTAAGCAAATGCAAATCATCATTTTTTCTAACTTGTGCCCAAAAGCTGTCTGATACAACCCTACAGACATAGTCACACATACGTGCCAAACTGTGTATACAAGATAGTTTACTGTGGCCTACTTATTAATTACTAACAACTAGAAACCAAAAAGTCCATCTTGCTACATTATGGTCCATCCATGCTATAAAATGCTTCAAAGCCTCTAAAAAGAAGGAGGGGCTCTATACCTGCTGGTAGAGAAAGTTACCCAAGATATGTGATTACAGAGCAAAAACAAGGACATAGAGAAGTACATACAGTGTGTGTAAAACAGATATACATATACATATGCTTTTATAGAGATGCACTCACATTTCTCAAAGTATACAATAAAACTGCTACAATGGTTACAGTAACTGAGGGAAGAGTGAATACAGAGATGTGAACTAAATTTCACTTAGACGGCCTCTGTGCTGAAATTTTTTTTTTTTTTGCCACTGCATGTAATTCTTTGTAATTTCTCTTATCAAGATGAAAATTGCTCTCAAAATGGTCAAAGGATTCAATTATGACAATTCAAAGAAATTCAAGTGACAAATATACATATAAAAATTACTGCCCAGAAATTCCTTCAAAGTAGATGTTATTAACCATGAACTCTCAGGTCAAACATAGAAAAATGTTAGATTTTTGAAAATCTTTTTTCTCCATTTTCTCTATAACCTATTTTGCTACCCACAGTCAGTATGAATTTGGAAGTTACAAGCCATTTTTAATATAGCCTTAAGTAAGATTAAATTTACAAAATACAATCTAAATGCACAAGTGTGTACTTCAAAGCCAAAGAATATTTTCCAACAATCCATACCACTGTACTTCTTCAGAGAGTGAAGGAGCTATAATCATGGAGCTATAATCCTTGAGCAATAGCTGTTAAGAAGACCAGGTGCTACTGGGTGTTCCAAATTTCCTTCTAGAGCCCAGCTTGCAAACAGAGAACTTGTACTTTTGGAAGTACATCCTGTAGGGACAGACACCAATTCAAATTACTCTCCCAAGCATCTTTTTAAAAAAGTAGCATGTACCTCAGTGTGCAATAACATTCCAGAGATGCTGAGCTCCTGGAGGATGTACTTTCCCAGCTAAGACTTTCCCATCAGACTTTTGGCTGATGAGAATTCCTCTTAGCTCCTCTCTGACTCTGTGGGACCTCCACCCCCAAGAATATGACCCTGCACCTCCTCCCAGGCACTGCCTCTCAGGATTCATATCTCCCCATGAACCTCATCTCTGTTTCACTTTCTCCAGTAAATGGGATTTATCCGCATCACCATCAGTATCCTCTACCCCTACACTCCTCCAATGGGGGCAAGGACTTATTTTGTTCCCTGTAGTGTCCCTGGAGCCAAACAGTGGAGTTTGGATAAATCTGCAACAGGGTCCCAAGCCCAAGTTACTTTGGAGGTGGGTACGCCTTTGTGACTCTTGAAGTGTGTTCAATAGCCCAATGGAACTCATCATATTGTTCACAGTTGGTTCCAATAGTGGTGGGGCAGTAGTAATGATAAGTAGTAAGTTAATAAAGATAATAATAAATGTATAATGAATAGATTAATCCAAATAGCATTGATATCTAACACAACTGGGTTCAATACCATCATGTTAACATATATATAGTTTAGTTTGAAGATACCTTAAGTGAATGAAATAAAATCCAACTGAAAGTTCTAGGTCTTTCCTCACACCTATTCTCGTGTACATGTGTTGTATGGAAAGTTCTAGTATCACCCTCCACAGCAGCATTCTGCCACAAGCTGCTGAGAGCTCAGGAGAGAGGCAGAAAAGAAACTATGAAGACACTCAGCTCTCGGGTCAACTTTCACAGGCCACGTGTCCTTCTTTGCATGTGGCTCAACAGTTTCAGTTTTTCTCTTATTGATTTGATAGCCAAAATCCTGGCAGAGAAAAACCATTTTGCTAGCACTTTACAGAGCTCACATGAAAGCTGAAATGCTCCTTTCTCCATGCTTGCCCTTCCTCTTTCCCATTGTGCCATCACCTGACACCCACAGAAGTGGAATTATTCAATTTCTGAGCCCTTTGAAAATGGAAGGAGTGGTCTTTAAACCTCAACTTGGGTCCTGTTGGAGGAATCATTTCCATGGCTGAGAAGAGGCAGGAGGGATCGCTACCTTGTGTTTCAACTGTGACCTACCTTTACAGCTTTACCCAGGTTCACGTCAAGGTGCTGATCTGACTCCTTAATGATATTCTGAGTGATCCAAGAAAAACAGTTATAAGCATTTGAAAATGCAGCCAAAAATATTCAAAGGAAAGAAAAAGCTTTCCAAGGAACGATAATGTTTTGAATGTTAAAGAGGGGAAGGGATATTGGAACAAGTGAAAAATAGCAAAATGTACTTTTTATTAAACCACAATGTCATCTGCTTTGGCAAAGGCCTGCAATTTCAGCCTTGCACCCACAGCTTCCTACCTCCCAGCCTGCAAGCTCCCTGTGGGCCAGAACTTCGTCACTGCCTGGGCTGGAATGGCTAAGTGAGTGAATACATTGTCATTCATGTTTTTCAGACTCGAAGACTATACCTGTCTTAGAGTTCTTTTTGTCACTACTGTTTGTCCACTTTCTAAAGCTTTCAAGATCAGAAAAAATAAAAGAACAGTATCCCACATCTGACGAGTCTTATCTGGTAAGCTTTTCTCACCTGAAATATATCCTACATGCTCTATGAAGCCCTAATTCCCAATACTCAACTTTTAGGCAGTAAACAAGCTGGGAGTGTTCTGTTCATTCTTTAAATAACATTCTCATGGTCTTCCTTCCTCTGGAAAGTCATGTGCCGGTGCTGATCTTTAAAATGCTTTATCTTTTGCCAAGGTCTTTAATAAGACAGCAATAAAGAAAATATTGATAAACTGTTACGACAATCCTAGTTACAACATTACATAACACCCATTGAGAGCCTATGTCCAACTAAGACATAAGGGAACTTTAAAGAAAAAAGAAGCAGAAATTCGTTGGATGTATACTGATGTATTGATTGGGAAGCTGGAAGAGTTCAGAAGGAGTTGTCTTGCCTGTAGGGCCAGCCTGGGACCCCACATGCTCCGACAACATCCTTCCATTGTTTCCTCTTCCAAGTCGGTGAAGTGAGTCTTTGAACCCTCACACAGGCATCAGTAGTAACTGCAGAACCAGACAAAAACATGAGAGGTGTATGGATCTGATCCTATGTTATTAAACCATGTAGGAAATGGGTAATTCAGGAAGGATGGGCAGGAAGAATGAAAATAATGTAATTCAGAATTCAATCAGGCAGAGGAGAGATCCATAAGAAGTAATAAGTCCACATGGGAGGTGCAGAATTACATCTCCCCAAACAGGATATTGACAATGGAAAAAAATCGTGAAGGAATTTCCTAAAATTGTTACTTGAATTCAGGGGGTGGGGGGGATGACCACTTGAATGCTCTGGGTGCTGAGTTTTCTCTTCTCACTGTAGAAACTAAATAGGGCCCGAGGTGCCCATTGGTGGCCTGGTGTCATGCACAGATGCAGCTCAGCGTGTCTCAGCCTTAACAGAATTCTCACCAAGAGAGGCAGCAGCAGCAGCATACCTCATCCCCCCACAACTTCAAACTACAGCACTGCACCTCCGCAAGTCCTCTTCTGCCTGCGTGCATGAACCTGCAAGCATTGCTTTTGGTTTTCTTTTAAAGGGAAGAGGCAAGAACAACATCATGATTTTCAGAATCATCTGTGTCAGCCAGCCAGCCTAACTTTATAGCTACTCGGATCATCAGGGCTGCAGAAGATCTCAGCCCTTCAGTCTACTTAGGTTTAAGAAAATCTTTGCAGGGAGCCAAAGGAAGTTAGGCACAGACACTGCTGGATGGTGGCAGGTTGAGGGCCAGAACTCAGTATTCTTTTTGCAAACTTACTATATTCTAGAACAACTCAATGACTTTAGATATGATTCTTAGAAAAATAGCCAAACACTACCTTCCTGTATGTGTCAGCAGCTGTTAAGAGGCTCTGGGAAACATTATCTATTCCCCCAAAGAACAGGACAGTTGTTTCTTATGCAGTAAAGTTCATGATAGCAGACATGAAGCATCATCACCATTCAGGCTGACAACTAGGTATGTGCACTGTGTCACAGAAGACAACTGAGGGACAAAAGGAGAATTTCACAGTTAATGTTTGACAGCTGTTAGATACATCCTGAACTTCCATATTTGTATCTGCCCTTCTCTAAGGTGCTTTCCCTAAGAGGAAGTATCTCTCTCCCCAAGGACAGGTCCTCCACCTGGCCTTGGGTCCAGCCCCTCCTGCCTTCGCAGAAACCCTAAACTATCTTAGAGTCAAGTGATCTTTGTCAATTTATCTTGGCTGCTACCAGTTAAGGGGGGTGTTAAGGGGAGTGGCTCAAGCACGCTGAAGACCCGGGTTCCATTCTCACCACCACAGTGGAAACAAAACAGAAAAAACAAAGCAACGGTAAAACCCAGCCTCACATCCCTATGAGATGTTGATCTGTCTTCTCTCCTACATGGCCAAACTTACAGAGTTTGAATAGGCTGTCCTGAGTTTCAACTCATCAGAACCCCTCTTGTTAAGGCCACCAATGACCAGTATATCACCGAATCTGGCAACTGCTCTTAGCACCAGTGTTCCTGTAACATTGTTCCTGTAACATCCTCCCTCTGCATGTGCCTCCCCCACTGGTGTCCGCAGAGCTCCTGGGCCTCTTCCTCTTGCCTTGCCCCTTTCAGAGTCTGCTCTGTCCTTCTCTGTCCATCTTCTGTGTTTCCTGGAAGCCACTCTCTGAGGTAAACTTTGTTCTTAGATGTCTACTACATGCACCTAGCTTCTGAGGCTGGACTCAAGCATCTCACACTCAAGAAGTCAAGCATTTCCTCCTCTTCCTGCTCCACCACCATCCACTCAACACTGTGAGCCAGGCCCGCTCCTTCACTCCCACTCCCTCATCCAACTAAGCACAGTTGATGCTACCTTCTCTGAGCCGTCACACCTGTCTACTTGCCTGCATCTCCTTCATCACTCCTAGATTTCCACGTAGCCTCCTTCCTGATGTGTTCCCATCTACTCTGGCCCTTCCAGCAGCTCCCCACATTTAAACCAGAGTTGTCATTTCAGTGTATGTGGGGGGAGTCTGTGTGTATTTTACTGGGGATTGAACTCCAGGGCCTTTGCACTGAGCTACATCCCTAGCCCTTTTTTATTTTAGGACAGTCTCTTACAGTGGCTCAGGTGGGGCCCAAATTTGGAATCTTCCTGCCTCTGCCTCCCACCTGAGATTACAGGTATACACAGCATGTCCATCCGTAACGAGAACTCTGTCCGCACCCTAGGGTTTCCCACTATTTGTCTGACAGGCCAGTGTGTCCCTTCTTCAAGTTCTTCAGATGGGCAGGAGCAAGCTCTGCCTTGAAAAGTGCTCCACTCCATACCCACGATGCCTGGTTGGGGCCTCTCATTCTTCTGAGCTGGGCTTCCCTCCAGAGTAGAGCCCAACCCTGGTGACCCTCTATCAGGCTAGATTAGATAGAAAGCACATCTGTTTGTAGGCATGTTTTAGAGGCAGTGTCTTTGCCCATCCCCATTACTTGGGAAGCTCGAGTATTACAGGCAGCACAACAGACAGGGCCTCAGTTATAGACACACCTCTTAGGTGTCTGTGAGAGGGCTAATGCCTGGATGCAGTGGGGACACTAGGAATGCCTGTCCCGGGAGCCCTGTCCTCTGACCCCTGTCCTCTTTCCCCTGCCCTCTAGACTATTTCCTCTGGCAATGGATGACTGTGGTGTTCAAGATGGAAACAAATCTGCTGCCGCTGGTGGGTAATATTACGTCTATTACCTGCTTTGGGTGCCACATCCTGCAGGGCTCCTGAGGAATTAGGTTTGTCAGATGGACGGCTGTAGTTCCATATAAAACAGCACTAGTGTTCACGTCACATTTATTCTTTCTGTGGTACATGATAATTGCATTTGTGGGGGTTTATTTCCATAATTTTTTCTGGCTCAATTTCCCTTAAGTCTTTATACATAAACTTGGATTTTTTTTCA
>PVIR01015950.1:0-37310 GCA_004026965.1 Petromus typicus
GTCTACAGCAGCCAACACCACAGAGGCAGTCCCCACCCTTGTGTGCAGGAGTAGGGGTTCCCACGTGCCAGGTCAGCCGTCTGCCCGGGCAGCCCAAGCCCCTCTGCACGCTGCCATGGCAAAGAGACCAGGCGGGAAGCCAGGACTCTGTCCCTGCTCCTGGTACCGTGGCCCCTAAATCACATGTCACTGGAGACTAAGGAAGGAGCAGGACGCAGTGCTTTCCATCCTTCCGGCTGAGCAGATCTTGAAGCCGGTGGGAGCCTGGACTCCCGCAGCGTGCAGCGGCAGCTCTTCTGTCCAGGGACGCAATGCCAGAGAGTACTGCTGGCACAGACGCAAGGGAGACCCAGGCTCTGAGGACACGCTGTCCCAAATGTCCAAGAAACAGGGAAATCACTTGTCCTAACAAGAACTCTGGAAATGCCAAACTGAGTGAAACAAGAGAAGTAAATGCTCTAGATGGCCTAGAGGGTGGGGTCATCTGACACACATTTAAGGGGACAGGGGGCTTGGAGGGTGTTGTTTTTTTGTTTTCCTTTGGAACCAGGAATTGAACTCAGGATGTTGTGCTTACAAGGTGAGCACTAGAACCACTGAGCTAAATCCCTGGCACAGGGAGACAAGTATTTCAAAGTATGTATTAAAAATACTTTAACAAGTAGTGAAAAGTTCCCTTGAAACAAATGAAAAAATTAAGTTTTAGCAAAGAAGAAGATATGAGGAATAACCAAATGGAATATGGGAGTGTGGCACACATACATTCCAACACCCCAGAGGCTGAGGCAGGAGATTGCTGCAAGTGTGAAGCCAGCCTTGACTACGTAGTGAGTTCAAGGTCAGCCTGAACTATATAGTGAGATCCTGCCTTTAAAAAAAAGAAAGAAAGAAAAAAATGATGGGTGTGGTGGGTCACGCCTGTAATGCCAGCACTCTGGAGGCAGAGGCTGGAGGATTGCTGTGAGTTCGAGGCTGGCCTGGGCCAGACAGTGAGCTCAGGGCCATCCTGAACTGCAAAGCAAGATCCTGTCTCAAAAAAAACTAAAAAAAAAAAATAAAAAATTAGAAAACAAAAAAGGAAAGAAACCACTGAAACCATTTTTTAACTCAAGACCATGATTATTTACTCTTGGATTTTCTTCTAATAGCTTTATAATTTTAGCTCTTACATTTAGATCTATTTTTATTTTTTGAGGAACCACCATACTCATTTCCATAGTAACCATACTAATTTGCATTCCCACCAACCGTGTAGAGAAGTTCCTTTCTGTACTTCATCTACGACATTTATTGTGTTTTATATTCTGGTTGTAAGTGAGATGGGATCTCAGTGAGGTTTTGATTTGCATTTCTCTAATAGCTAAAGATGCTGAACAGTCCTCCATATATTTATTCACCATTTGTACTTATTCTTTTCATTTGTCCATTTATTAACTGGGCTCTCTGGCTAGTCCTCTGTCAGAAGGGTTGCTGCCCCAGAGGTTTCTCCTCTGTAAACCGCCTCTTCACTTTGTTAGTGTTTTCCGTTCTGTGCAGAAGCTTTTTAGCTCGATGAATAGTATCTGATGATTCTTGGTAGTATTCCTTGTGCGCAGAGTCCTACACAGGCAGTCTGCCCCTGTGCCTATGGCTTCGAGGGTCCCCCTATATTTTCTGCTGGCACCATCAAAGTTTCAGGCCTCATAGACCTAGGTATGTTATGCTTTTTTTTTTTTTTTTTTTGAGACAGTATTTCAAAAACTACTCACTTTTTAGTTCAAGCCAGCCCTGAGCTCAGCCTCAGACTCACAGCAATCCTCCTGCCTCTGGCTCCCAAGTGCTGGGATTACAGGTGTGAGCCACCACGCCTGGTACTGTGCTGTGTGGTTCTGATTGATGGTGGGCATGAGCCTCCATGCCCGACATTGTACGTGGTTACCAGGATCAAACCCCGGGCCCTTGCACTTGCAAGGCAGGCGCTGGAACCACTGAGCCAAATCCTGGGCCCATGTTATGCATTTTGGATTCATTTTTTGTACAGGTGAAAGATAGGGATCTAGTTTCAATCTCCTACCTGTGGAAGTTTTCCCAGAGTCACTTGTCAAAGAAACTGTCCTTTCTGCAATATATGCTCCTGGCTTCTTTGTCAATAATCGTGTGGTCGTAGTTGTGCTGGTGTGCTTACACTCTTCTGTTGCCTTGGTCTGTGTATCCATTTTTGTGCCAGTGGTATAATTTAAAATCAGATGTTGCGATGCTTCTGCGTTGCTCTTTTTGCTTAGGAGTGCTTTGGCCGTTCAGGGCCTTCTGTGTTGCCATATGAATTTTATGGTTGTTTTTTGAAGAATGTCATTAGAATTTTGATGTGGATCCCACTGAATCTGCAGCCCACTCTTTACGGCCACTTTAAGGATATTGATTCTGCCAGTCCATGAACACGAGCGCCTTTTCACCCTCTCCTCCCTTCTGCCATTCCTTTCTTTGGTATTCTGTCATTTTCACTGTAGATATCTTTCACTTCCTACATTAGATTAACTCCTGGGTGGTTCTTACAGCCACTGTGAATGCAACTGTTTTCCTGATCTCCTTCCCAGATAGTGCATTATGAGCATATCTAAAAGGTACATTATTGATTTTTAACACTGATTTTTGTATCCTGCTTGTATTCAGTTTTATTAAATACTTTTCCTACATTTATTGGTATTATTGTGTGGTTTTTGTCCTTTATTCTAATACTATAATGTATTGAAATAATTTATCTTTGCCTATTGATTATATATCTTTACTTCTTATAGTTGTATTCAGATATTCTTTTTTTCCTCCTCAAGTCTGTTTCAATCTGTGTCATTCTACAGGATCATCCAGCTATAAGGGCTTAAGTTCAGTCCTTAGTCTCACACACACACACACACCACCCACATACACACACACACACACACACACACACACACATACACACACACCACCCACATACATATACACACATATACACACAGACATACATACACACACACATATACACACACAGACACACACACACACCACCCACATACACATACACACACAGACACATACACACACATACACATACATGCATACACACAGTCACAGGACCACACACACACACACACACACACACACACAGAGTGAGGAGGCCAATGTGGGACAACAAATGAAAAAGCGAGCTAACTGAAGATAGGAGATACCTGGGATACGGGAGGGGAGGGAGATGCAGGGCTTTGTAAGGAAGTTAGTTTTACTCTGAATGAGTGAGAAGTCATCGGAGAGTTTTAAGCATAGGAGCTACCTGGTCTAACTCATCTTTTCACAGACTACTCTGGCTGCTGTGCAGAGAAATAGCCAAGGACAACAGCAAAGAAATAAGTTAGGAAACATAAGAGATGAATCTGGATTTATTTTCAAGGTAAAGCCAGTACAATTTCAGCTAGATTGGGTGTGGAATAGGAAAATAAGAGAGGAGATATCAATGTCTCAAAGACTGGGGCCTGCACAGCTGAAGCAATAGAACTGCCCAACCCAACTCTATCAAGAAGAAAGCTGAGACAGGAATATCTCGTCAGTTCTGGACATGTTGAATTTAAAGTGCCTGTCAGACATTCGCAGTAGAAGGAACTCTGAGGAATGACGAAGTGATCTAGACATATAAACTGGGGAGTCACCACGATCTTCTATATCATGAGACAAAGTGAAGTCACCCGAGGACAGATAAAAGGGAAGATCCTGGATGTGAATTACGGACACTACAGTGTCCACTTGGGAGATGAGAAGTAACCTGCCGGGTAGACACAGAGGCTGCGGGAACAGGCAGGCTCCGAATCCCTTGCGCTTAAATTCCTAAATCACATACATCTGAATCTTATTCAGAAACAACTTACTGGGGTAGTCTGTCCTGCTTATTTCTGTATCTACAATGGGCTGTTATCTTCCTGGCATTTGGTCGAAATTCCAGCTTCTATCTGGAGGTCCTCCAGAGCCCCATACTCAGAGGCGGGGCTAGTGGAAGGGGTCATGGATCATGGAGGCTATGGCTGACTTTCATTCGGAATAGTCTGGTTGAAAGGGGCAGCGGCCACTGGGGGCCTGGCCAGGCAGTCCATCTCCCTTTGGGGCTTCCCTTCCCTCCTTTCCTGGCCGCCATGCCACGAGCGCGTTTCCTGGGCTCTGCCCCTCTGCCCCGTCCCTCGGAGCCAGCAGACTATGGACTGGAAACGCGGCCAAAATCGACTTCTCTGCCTTTAATTTGTTGGTGTCAGATACCGAGTCCCAGCCATGAGGAAGGGACTAAGGCAGTCGTGTTATCAGAGGGGACTCGCTCCGGGCACACGGTCACAGACCTCAGGTCTGGCTACCCACTGCTTCCTTCCGACTAACGTTCTGTGTCTCGCGCTTGTTTCCTCTCGCTCAGCCTCCGGCCTCCGGCCTAGTGCCCGGCTTCCTCTTTCCAAGATGATGTGAGGACAGCAGCATGGCAGCCGTGGTGAGCTCAGCTCTTCTTTGCCACTCTAGATCACTGACCTGTGCCACAGCAGGGAACTGTTTCACCAGACGGTGGCATCGTGGGCGACCGTGAAGGGCTGTGGGGAGCTGGGGACCCAGCCCCGAAGCAATCTGTGCACACAGCCTGTGAACGGCCCTGGGTTCAACATCCAGTTCCAAAACAATCAGACACACCGGATGTAGGGACAGTCTAAAAGGTTACTGATTTGTGTTCTTTTAAAATGTCAGGATAATGCAAGACGAAGTAAGTCTCAGGGTCCGGGATTTAGCTCAGATGGTACCAAGTTCAGCCCCCTGTACCGCAAAAAAAACCCCAAAAAAACAACAACAAAGTAAGTCTCAGGAACCATATCCGTGTTTAAAGGGAATGAAAGACTTAACTCAATGCAATACATTGCATAATCCTAGATTAGATCTTGGCCCAAGATACAAAACTGTTATAAAGAACATTATGGAATAATTGGCACATTCTGACCGTGGACTGTAGATTAGATCACAGTATTATATCAGTTTTCCTGATTTCACAGTTGTACTATATTACATAGAAGTCGTTCTTGTCCTTAGGAAATTCACACTAATGAATGTTGGAGAAAAGGGACACTCAAGTGGTTCAAAAAAATATTAATGTGTGTTTATCAAAAATAAGAATAAAACCAATGTCAAATGATATCCATCGAAGAATCTGACATGCTGAAGTATCCTGGAATTCTTTTTAGTTCTCTTGAATTTTAAATTATTTCAGAATAAAAAGTTTTCAAAAAAGAGGACTTGCCACTGAGTCTGGTCTCGGCAGGGGAGACGCCTCTCCACGGGGTGTGCCCCTGCCTGTGGCAGACACTCCCAGAGGACTCCACACTCGCGGGGCGACTAGAGGACTCCAGGGGGCTGAGCCCAGAGCGGTCAGAACACAGAAGGAAGCCAGGCACGATGGTGCACACCTCTAACCCCAGTACCTCTGGGGCGTCATGGCAGGAGGGTCACGAGTCCCAGCTCAGCCTGGGCGCCTTGGGTAGATGAACTTTTCAAGGCACCAGACTTCTTTTTGTGCTATTACCTACTCCAATTTTATATTCTACTAGCGTTTCCTCCTGTATCCCAGGATCCTCTGCGGGAAATGGGGTCAGAGATGGCTGGAGCAAAAACTACCCAAATTTAGTGTTGGCTGCAGGTAATCCAGACTACAAATTTAGACTTTTAGGTTTACAGTAGAATTCGGAATAAACTGTATTCTTTTTTTCTTGATTTTTTTTTTTTTTTAATTTTTAAGGTCTCATCACAGAGTCCAGGCTGCCCCTAAACTCATGTGGCCCAGGGTGGTCTTGAGTTTCCACTCTTCTGGCTCCTGCCTCCCGAGGCCAGGATCACAGGCGCGCACCACCACACCCATCTCGGCGGGTGTTCCTTCACCATGGCTAAGGACAGTCATCCTCCTCCCTGGAAGGCAAAGATTTCTCCTGAACCCAGCCCAGCATCTTACTCATTTCCCAGAAGGAGAAAAGGAAATCCTCACAAGGGCCAAAGTGGGGCCCCAGTCCCCTCGGTGTAGGTGAGCAGTTCAAAGGGCAACAAGTTGCAGGTCCTCTGAGAAGCTGCTGCAGCCACCTGGAGGATCCAGCTTCCTCTCCTGGGAAGAGGGACAGGGCGGCACCTCCTCACCCCACACTCCTTGCGAGGTTCTGCCCCTCCTGGGCCCAGGGGCAGCCACCTTGCAGTCCCCATCTATGCACAGGAGAAACCATACCCAGACAGCTCGGGTTGCCCGGGGGCAGGCTGGCCCCTCTTGTCGCCTGCCCGCCACACCGCAGACCTCCTCACCTCCCTAGGGGCATCAGGCAGAAGGCCCCTCCCTCATCCCCCAGGCTCCTCTGCTCCCTCCTCCCCATCACTCGGGTGTCCAGGACATTGTGTGACTCAGGAAACAGCTCAGACGTGAGGCTTGTGGCAGGCCGAGGGGCAGCTGGAGCCGAGGCGGCGGCCTGCCTCAGGAGAGCTCCGAGGGTCCCTTCCTGCCAGGGAGAGGGGATCCGGCTGGGAAGGGGCTCTGGAATGCAGCCCCCTTCCCTGCTGTTTCCGCTGCTGCTGCTGCTGCTGCTGCTGCTGCGCTTCCGACTTGCCGTGACCAGAGGTGAGACGCGGGGGGGACAGCAGGCCGTCTCCCTAGGGAACATGGGGTGGGCGTCAGGCCTAGTCCCAGGCTCCGTGGGCACGCCAGGTGGAAGGCACTCCTCCCCTCACAGGAACAGCCCGCGGGGAGGACCAGCTGGCACAGGAGATTCTCTGACCAATGCCATGGGCCTGGTGCCAAGGGTGGTGACCGCCAGAGGATGGGCGAGAGGGTGCCACTGCCAGGGAGAACCCACTTGGCCCTGGAGCTCAGAGTCAGGGGCTTCTTGCAGCCAGGCTAAGAAGGGAGAGGGAACAGAGCGGCCACCTGCCAGAGGATGGGCGAGAGGGAGCGGGTGACGGCGACAGGGGATGCCAAGGGCCCACCAGGTCCCTCTCCGCCCAGCTGTCCCCACCCCCCAGACTCAGTGCTGAGCCCTTCCTGGAGGAAGTCCCTGCAGTGTCCCAGCCCCACCTCCTGGGAGCCCGTGGCCCCCTTCCAGCCCCCTGTTGTCTTGCTTCCGGGGGATGGAGCTGGGGGCTGGACTTCAGAGGCCAAAGAATAAACAGGAAGGGGGTGAGAGTCGGGCCTGAGGCCTGGGACACCAGGACCACATGGGACCGACCGGGACAGGGCGTGAAAGGGGGCTGCCCAAGCCCGCGTGAGCGTGGACCCAAGGCGGTCAGGGCTCTCCGAGCGAGCGAGTGCCCGAGCAGGAAAGCCAGGCTCAGGCCCTGGTGTCCAGCGCGACCTCGCTCTCCGTCCCAGGGCTGCTGTGTGGAAGTCTCCCAGAACCCTGTGCCCATGGAGGCACCTGCCTGAGCCTGTCCCAGGGGCACGGGACCTGCCAGTGAGTGTGGGAGAGGGAGACAGGCGAGAAAGGGCAGAGTGGGGGCGTGGGAAGAAAAGAAGCTGAGGAAGGAGGGGAGATGGGGCAGAGGGCCCAGCGCTGAGTCTCCCTCTCTCCGGCCTGCCCAGGTGTGCCCCCGGCTTCCTGGGTGAGACGTGCCAGTATTCTGACCCATGCCAGGATTCGCAGCTCTGCCAGCATGGTGGCAGCTGCCAAACCCTGCTTCCTACACCCCTGAGCTTCCCCGGGACCCCATCTCCGCTGGCCCCCAGCTTCTCCTGCACCTGCCTCCCTGGCTTCACTGGTAAGAGGTGCCAGACTCAGCTCGAAGACCCTTGTCCTCCCTTCTTCTGTTCCAAAAGAGGCCGCTGCCACCTGAAGGCCCCAGGCCACCCGCAGTGCTCCTGCATGCCCGGGTGGACAGGTGAGTGCTGGTGGGATGGCCAAGAGGGCACGGGCAGGAGCAGGGGACCAGGCAGTGCCTGGAAAGATCCGAGTGCCAAGAGAGGCTGTGAGCCTTTGAAGAAGAGGCCTTGGCAGGCCACTCGTGGCCACCAGCATGCCCTTGCTGAGATGTCGAAATGGCTCCAAACCAGATCAGACATTTCCAAGCTGTAGCTGCCACAAGCCCTCAGGACACCACCCTGGCGCCTTTCCCGGGACCTCCGAGTTCCCCTGAACTCAACAGCTACGGGGTCTTTTCTCACCGGGGACCTGCAGGCTCCGCATTCTGTGCCCCAAGTGGTGGGAGGTGGGGTGAGCTGCAGGGGTGGGACCAGAGACCCAGAGACACATGCTCAAAAGAGAGCCCTGTCCCACCAGGCCTACAGCCCGAGAGTGGGGCTCTGGGGCGGCGCCTGCTGACTGTGGCGGCTTCAGTTGCCAGAGCCCTCGGTAACCGGCCAACAGCAGGTCTGATAGGAGGTTGAGAGGATGAGGGGGACGCAGCCAGACGTGCCCACCTAGCTCAGCACCACACGCAAGGTGTGTGTGGTGCGCTCGGCCATGACCACCGCTGCTGCCGCCGCCTCTGCCGTCACTGTTGGTGCCCGCGGCACGGGTGGGGGTTTCCTTTTCATTATTCAGGTCCTTATGACCCAGAGAGACAAGGATTTGGGGATTTGGGTCCCAGTGAGAAGTAGGCCAACTTTCGCCTGGGCAGCGGCACAGCAAGGTGCCGGGCCGAGGGGCCTGCCCGTCCATGCTGGTGCGCCTCAGCTTTGCCCTCCCGGAAAGCCGCCACTGCTCTGGGTCCTCCCGGGCAGGGCGGTGTGTGATGACCCTCTCACCAGACACATTTTCATTTTCAGTTTGGAAACTACAGCTGCTCCACACACAGCCTCCCGATGCATGGCAGAATGAGGACAGGGCGCCAAACAGGGCAAAGACAGGGTGCGGGAAACAGAGGGAAATGTAGGAATCAGAGATCGTCCAGAGGGAAAGCTCAGCAACCTTGGATGGGCTGGAGCACGAGCAGGGCTTGAATGAGCCCTCTCTGCCCTCCGCCCTCTGCCCTCCACTTTCCGCCCTCTGCCCTCCGCCCTCTGCCCTCCACTTTTCACCCTCTGCCCTCCGCCCTCTGCCCTCCACTTTCTACCCTCTGCCCACCGCCCACCGCCCTCTGCCACAGGAGAGCACTGCCAGCTCCAGGACTTCTGCTCAGCCAACCCTTGCGCCAACGGAGGTGTATGTCTGACCACCTACCCCCAGATCCAGTGCCACTGCCCACCGGGCTTCGACGGTGACACCTGTGAACGCGACATCAACGAGTGTTTCAGGGATCCGGGCCCCTGCCCGAAAGGCACCTCCTGCCATAACGTCCTGGGCTCCTTTCGGTGCCTCTGCCCTGCTGGCCAGGAGGGGCCACACTGTGAGCTCCAGGAAGGACCCTGCCCCCCTGGGGGCTGCCTGAACGGGGGCACCTGCCAGCTGGTGCCGGGGGGAGACGCCAGCTTTCACCTTTGCCTCTGTCCCCCAGGTGCGTCCTCAGGGGATTCCCTGCAGCCGCCCTCTCTGGGCAGGGAGGGAGGCTCCTTTGGGTCTCCACACTGACCCTGTGACTCTGCCAGGCTTTACCGGCTGGCACTGTGAGGTGAATCCAGACGACTGTGTCAAGCACCAGTGTCAAAACGGGGGTGCTTGCCAGGACGAGCTGGGCACCTACACCTGCCTCTGCCCAGAGGCCTGGACAGGTGCGTCATGCAGTTGAACCCACGCAGCAGCGGCAGCCTGGAGAGCCGGCCCCCACCCCTCCTCCTCCCAGGACTGCTGCTCCAGCCCCGTCTACTCTGCACCCTGTCCAGGCTGGGACTGCACCGAAGATGTGGATGAATGTGAGGCCCAGGCACCCCCTCGCTGCAGAAATGGGGGTACCTGCCGGAACACAGCCGGCGGCTTTCACTGCGTGTGCGTGAACGGCTGGGGCGGCCCAGGCTGTGAGGAGAATCTGGACGACTGTGTTCATGCCACCTGTGCCCCAGGGTCCACCTGCATTGACCGCGTGGGCTCCTTTTCCTGCCTCTGCCCTCCCGGGCGCACAGGTGTGGGGCGGCAGGAGCCAGGCGGCGGGAGGGACAGAGGGTGCGGGAGCTCCAGGAGAACAGCGGGGAGACCCCAGCCTCACTCGTCTGCCCCGCAGGCCTCCTGTGCCACCTGAAGGACATGTGCCTGAGCCAGCCGTGCCACAGGGAAGCCCAGTGCAGCACCAACCCCTTGACGGGTGCCACCCTGTGTGTGTGCCAGCCCGGCTACTCGGGGTCCACGTGCCACCAGGACCTGGACGAGTGTCAGATGGGTGAGGCCCCAGCAGCGCCTCCCTGAGCCGGGACAGGCCTCTGCAGGGAACAGAAAAGGGAAAATGTCCCTAAGCTTGCCCAGATTGAGCATCTCTTCCCAGCGCGCCCCGCCCTCAGTGCTGGGCCCCAGGCCCCAGCCCGTCCCTTCCGTCTTCCGTCCTGCATGACACAGACTCGTCCCTTCCGTCCTGCATGACACAGACTCGGGCCCTTCCTTCACTCGGTCCGTCCCCCGCACGCAGGCCCAGCTCCCCCGCTGTCCCGCCTTCCGCCCCGCCCCACAGGCCCGGCCTCTCTCCCGCAGCCCAGCAAGGCCCCAGCCCCTGCGAGCACGGCGGCTCCTGCCTCAATACCCCCGGCTCATTCAACTGCCTCTGCCCCCCGGGCTACACGGGATCCCGCTGCGAAACAGACCGCAACGAGTGCCTGTCCCAGCCCTGCCGCCCGGGCAGCACATGCCTGGACCTGCTCGCCACCTTCCAGTGCCTCTGCCCGCCAGGTACAGCTGGACAGGGCTCGGGCACAGGGGCAGACAGCTGACCTTGACCCCACTAGGCTCCAGATCCGATGGCCAGTACTGCGGGACCCGCCCTCTGCACGCGTCCAGCCGGGTGGGAGTCCGTGGGCTCTGGGAGGCTGCCCACCACTCCACCCCGGGAGCCACCATCTACTCCGCGGGCATCGTCGGGTCCACGCCTGGCCTGCTGTACACAGCCCAGCCCAGAAAGCTCCCCCAGACACACAAACTTTCCCTACAGCGATAAATACTTAAAAACCCTAAAAATGCTAAACTGTTCGCTGCAGTGAGAGAAGAATGCTGCGGGGGTGCAGGACTCCAGCTGGGTTGTGGGGTCCCGAGACACCACAGAGCTAGTGTCAGGGAGCAGCCAGCACGGCGCCAGGTAGTGGCCAGGGGTGCCAGGTAGTCTGATGTCTCCCCCGCCCCTCCCCGCTGCCACAACCCTCTGGGGCCATCGCTGGGACCAGACCCATTCGAAAACAAAGGCCCTAAAGCACCAGAGTCCGAGCGGCTCGTCCACGGCCACACAGCTAACTCACCTCATGGCCTCCACAGCGGGCCACGGGCCCGGGTCCGCTTTTCCAGCTCAGTGGCCCTCGGGACGGTGGATCAGCCACCACAGATGATCACACAGGATTAGGGAAAACTGCTCATACCGTGAGGAGTGTGAGAGGCTGGCCGGAAACAGCAGCAGGGAGGGCTGGAGGCTCATCTGCCCCGAGTGCTGAGGGAGGCCACGGAGCCCAAGGCAGCGGGGAAAATGTGGGAGCCACACAGCACCCCACGTGCCCCCCACAGTCCCACGCTGGGACCCTGTCCCCCCAGCCTGGACTCACCCTGAGGCGGGCACTGCGTCTCCTTGTCTCTCAAGGACTTGGGGAGCAGCTGCCAGGCGGGGCGCACGCTCTGCACCCCCGGGCGCTTCCTCAACACCGTCTCCCCTGTGCAGTCCCGGCAGGACCCCTGCGCCCAGCTGCTGTCCCCGAGGGAGCCAGAGGCACAGGAGGGCAGCCTGGTGGGGGCGCCAGGCTCCCGGGCAGACGTCACCCCTCGAGCCCGGGCTAAACCCACCGCTCACCCGCCCCTCGCAGGTTTAGAAGGGCGGCTCTGTGAGGTGGAGATCGATGAGTGTGCCTCCGCGCCCTGCCTGAACCTCGCTGACTGCCTCGACCTGCCCAACGGCTTCCTGTGCGTCTGCCTGCAGGGTGGGTGCGGAGTCCCGTGGGCACGGGGGCAGAGCTTGGCCTCCTGCAGCTCACTGGCCTGGCCTTGGCCACAGGGTCCCCACCTCCTGCCCTGCTCTCCTGTCTGGTCCCAAACCTCCCCCCACCCTGGCCGTTTTTCTGCCCGGGCCCCAGCAGGTCTGACTGCTTTCTGCCCCCTGAGCAGCCCTCCGTCCCCTCCCTGCACTCAGGGGCCTCGGGCTATGACGTAGGCAGAGCTGCCCGCAGTCCTTACTGCAGCCCAGGGGATCCTTCTGGGCTTTGGCTTTTTCACCGAAGATGGAAGTTGCGTTTGCAAAGCAGATGCTAGAACCGCTGAGCTGAGTCCCAGCCCCAGGACCCTCCGACCTCGTGCTGAGCTTGGGCCCTCGCAGGGCACTCGGCCTCCTTGTGCTTTGGGACTTACACCTTATGCCATTCAACCCTCCACTGGGACGTGAAACCCTCTGTTCTGGGTGAAGGACAGATCCCAGGGGTTCACACAAGCTTGCCACGTCCTCTACCACGGAGCCCCACCCTGCTGGGCCAGGGAAGAGCGGCCAAAGCCACACCCCACAGGTGGCTCTGCCTCCACCTTCCACATCGCCCTCCTGAGCTCAGGCCCAGCTGCCCCGTGTCCTCCCTGGGAAGCCCCTGAGCGCGCTTCTCCCGGCAAGAAGCACCGTGCAGTGTCCCTGGTGACCCCCACTCCCACCCCCAGGATACACGGGCGCCCGGTGTGAGGAGGACGTGGACGAGTGCAGCAGCTCTCCCTGTGCCAATGGCGGGCAGTGCCGGGACCAGCCAGGAGCATTCCTCTGCGAGTGCCCCCCAGGTGAAAGGGGCTCGGACACTGGCGGGCCGAGAGGAGGGGCAGGCCTCCTGAGGGCCCTGACCTCCCACGGGCTGCAGGTTTCAAAGGGCCGCGCTGTGAGACAGAAGTGAGCCAGTGTGCGAGCGGCCCCTGTCCCCCCGGAGCCAGCTGCCTCGACCTCCCAGGAGCCTTCTCGTGCCTCTGCCCCCCTGGCTTCACAGGTCAGTCGGGGAGACCCCAGGCACGCACTTCTCACCCCAACACTCAGGAGGCAGAGGCAGGAGGATCACTGCCAGTTTGAGGCCCGCCCGGGCTGCATAGTGAGTTCAAGGCCAACGGGTCTACTTAGGGAGACCACTCTCAAATAAATAAAAAGAAAGAATAGGGAGGGTGTCTGAGTCAGTTCAGGGCGGGCAGAGCCCCTGGAGAGTGCACTGTGGCTGGGAAGAGCTCCCCTAAAGCGACTCGGCACAAACCCTGCCCTAATGAGGCCTGGAGAAAAGTGTGGGTGTTAGTGGAGCCGGCCGCGGCGGGGTGAGTAGGCGTGGAGGGTCGCAGCAGAGGACCAGCCAGTGCAGACCGCTGAGAGCCTTCGTGAGGTGCTGGCGGAGCTGCACCTTGAGCCCAAGTTTGTCAAAATCCTCGCAGGACAGTTTTTTGTGAGCCATAGGTGACAGCAGGTGGCCAGGGGAGGAAGATGTTCTGTGTAAGGAGCCCCGTGAGACCCAGCTTACCGCACAGCAGATGAGGAAGAGCAGCTGAGGGGTCCAGTCACAGGCCCCGGGGACGGGGAGTCAGTCTCCTGGGCAGAAGGACACGCCGAAGGACAGGCAGGCGCGTGAGGGCAAAGCCACGAGCCAGAAGCACAGGAGCGACTTCGGCCCTCGGGACCGGAAGGCCAGCTTCTCTGACTCCTCCCACCCAGGCCTGCTCTGCCAGACGCCCCTCTGCGCCCCCACCCTGTGCCAGCCCAGGCAGAAATGCCAAGAACCACATGATGGGCCCCACTGCCTCTGCCCGGACGGAAGCCCCGGCTGCGCCCCTGCTGAGGACAACTGCACCTGCCACCACGGACACTGCCACAGGTGACACCGCCAGGCGCCCCATCCACGTCTGCCCTTCCTCTGGGGTCCCAGCTGGAGCAGGAGGAGATAGTGAGGGGCTGCAGTCTGTGGGGAATGGGAGAAGGGGACGGCGGAGGTTCCTTCCAGGGCAAGCTCTGCCAGGGCATCCTCACAGTAGGACAGCGTGCAAGATGGAACAGAGGGGAGGCGGCACCACCCTGGGCCACCAGCCACAACAGACATCCATGGGGCGTCTGCCTGGGCCACCAGCCACGACAGACATCCATGGGGCGTCTGCCTGGGCCACCAGCCCAGGCACAGAGCAGGGTGCGGCGGGGTCCGCTCTGACACAGGTGGCACAAGCCAGTCTCAGAGAGAAGACAGAGGCGGTGAGGAGGGAAGGGGTTAGGGCACGAGCAGAGTCGCTGAGTCCCAGGAGTCCCAGGATCTGGCGATGGCGGAGGACACGTAGGAAGAGGAAGCCATCCTTCTGTGTCTGACCAGGTCCTCGTGTGTGTGTGACTCGGGGTGGACGGGGTCCGAGTGCGAGGCAGAGCTGGGGGGCTGCATCTCTGCACCCTGTGCCCACGGGGCCACCTGCTACCCTCAGCCCTCTGGCTACAAGTGCATCTGCCCAGTGGGCTTCACAGGTGAGGCCCGTCGTGAGAGGTCCAGGCATGGGGACACGGGCACTGGTGGTGGACGGCAGGACCCCGGGGCAGGGGTGAGGAGGGAGGGAGGGGAAGGGGGGGAAGGGGGGAGAAGGGCTTTCCACACACCTCCTGTGTCCCCAGGGCCCAGCTGCAGTGAGGAGGTGACAGCCTGCCACGCAGAGCCCTGTCTCAATGGCGGCTCCTGCAGCCCCAGCCCCGGGGGCTACTCCTGTGCCTGCCCCCCCAGCCACACAGGGCCACAGTGCGGCACCGCCACCGGCCACTGCGCGTCTGGTGAGTGTCCCCACATCCAGAGAGGGCTGCAGGACGGGTCCGCTGTGTTTGTCCTTTTGTTTTTTGTTTGTTTGTTTGCAGTGCCAGGGATCAAACTCAGGACTTTGTGCTAGCCAGGCAGGTGCAGAGCCACTGAGCTAAATCCCTGGCCCCATATTTTTTTAAAACAATCAACCGGACGGCGGTGAGCCGCTGTTTCGACGGGATGTGTCTTGTGCGCGAGGTGACTGAGGCCACAGGCCACAGCATACAGGCGGGAGCCCAACCTCACAGTCTCTCTCTCCAGCCCCCTGCCTCAGCGGGGGCACCTGTGTGAACAGGCCCGGCGCCTTCTCCTGCCTCTGCCCCTCGGGCTTCGCAGGCCCGCGCTGTGAGGGCAAAGCCCGCCCAAGCTGTGCGGACAGGTGAGTGGTGTGTGGAGACCCCTGAGCCTGCCGCCCTTCCTCCCGCTCTCCCCGGCTCCAGGCTGCCTCCCCGAAGCTCCACCCTCTCCCGGGGCTGGCTTCCCACCCGGCGCCCTGCCTCTGTCTTGTCCAGTCCTTGCAAGAACAGTGCCACCTGCCAAGACAGCCCTCAAGGTCCCCACTGCCTCTGCCCTGTAGGCTACACAGGAGGCAGCTGCCAGGTGAGGTGCAGTGAGCGGGTGCGTGTGCATGTGTGTGTGCGCATGCGTGTGTGTGTGTGTGCACGCACATGCAGCTCTGGTACGGGTCCGGGAACTGTAAGGAGAGCAGCAGGAACTCAGGAAAGACAGCCCCTCGCAGGGAGGGAGGAAACCTAGGACTTGGGAGGGAGGAAACCTAGGACTTGGGCCTCACTGGAGGTTTGTGCAGCCTGAAGAGCAAAGGACTGAGAGGAGGTCAGGAGTCCTGGGCGGTTCCGGAAAGGGGGTCTGGAAGGAGAGGGGGGCGGGTGTCGGGGCGATGCCATCCATGAGTGAGTCTCAGTCGAGGGATCGTGAGGAGCCACTGGTCAAGGACCTGACGCTTCTTGTCCCTTCAACTTTCAGACGATGGTGGATTTCTGTGCCCAGAAGCCCTGCCCACCCAACTCCCACTGCCTGCAGGCTGGGCCCTCCTTCCAGTGCCTGTGCTTCCAGGGCTGGACTGGGCCCATCTGTAGCGTCCCTCTGTCCTCTTGCCAGAAGGCCGCTCTAAGCCAAGGTACCAGCCCTGGAACTGAGAGGAAAGCAGATAAAGAAAGACACCCCACACAGCCACACAGCTGAACAGCGGGCCACGCCGGCCCAAACGGTCACCCAAGAGTCAAAACACAGACCAGTCCTGCAGGGGACCCCGGCCCTCAGGAAGCTGAGGCATGAGGTTCTGCAGGTTCTAGGCCAGCCTGGGCTACACAGAGAGCTCTTGTCTCAAAAAAACAAATAAAAGCAAAGAGGCCAACTACAGTTATGACCCCAGTTCAGAGGCAGGGAATTCTCACACCCCCAGCCCCTGTCACTACATCAGCACAACTCCAGCCACCATGGTGCCCAGCCAGTGAGACTCTGGTGCAGCTGGGAGGCACCCGGCCTGTCAGTGAGGACACACCCAGGTGGTCACCCATGAACCTGGCCCACTTGCCCCTCGAGGCTGTGCCAACCCTCATGAAGATGCCCTTGTGCTTCACAGAAGGTCTTCAAGGGCGTGCTCAGGAGGGAGACTGAGGTCTGGCTGGTGGGGCTGCAGCGTGGATCTGGGTAGAAGCAAAGCACAGGGGACTGCAGGGGTCACACAGCCCACAGGAAGTTTCCCTTGACTTCTCTCTGGCCTAAGACCCATTTTAGACCAAGAAAACCATTTCTAACACTCTATCAGCTTGTGAAAAGCTGTCTCACCCATACTGCACCAAAAGTGGGAGGGAAAACTTGCTGTGTCCACCTCTTTGGGGTCACAGGGGTCGAGTCAAACGCAGGGGCTTCCCTGCTCAGTGTCCAGAGCACCTCATATGCCTCTTGCTCCATCTCTCCCTACGTCTTTCTCCTCAGGCACAGCGGTCTCTGCCTTATGCCTGAACGGAGGCCTCTGCGTGGACAGCGGCTCCTCCCACGTCTGCCGCTGCAAGCCCGGGTTCCGAGGCAGCACATGCCAGGACAGCGTGGATCCCTGTGAGTCCGGGCCTTGCCAGAACGGGGCCAGCTGCACGGCCCAGCCCAGCGGGTACCTCTGCCAGGTGAGGGGCCTGCAGGGGAGGCGGTCCAGAGATGGCGCAGGAGTGACAGAGTGACCGGAGGGCGGCCTGAGGCACCCAGCTCTCCTTTCCCGTAGCCTCACACAGCCCGCTGACCCCAGGTCGGGTCCTGGTGTCTCCCCATGAAGAGCTCCCTATGCTATCTTGTCCCTTCACGCCTCACTGCACGGCCTTCACCCAGGCCTGGACACCCGCATCACGGCGGCCTTCTGACCACCGTGCCCACCTGCACCTGTCCTGCTGGCGCAGTCTCTAGCCACAGCCCATGCACTCCAAACTCCCACTTCTTTCCTATTCCCTGCTCTGACCACAGAAACCTGCCCTGGCATCCATGCCAACCCTTGCCTCTCTGCCTCATCCTGCAAGGGGCCCAGCAGGCAGCAGCCTTAGGATGTGCCTGGCTTCTCCCCAGGAAGGCAAGGGCCTCTGCATGGTGGCCACTAACCGTGAGTGGCTGAGGCCGGATTCACAGCAAGCGGCCAACTCCCGGGCTCAGAGCCACAGCTTACGACATGAGACACACGGCTGCCCGCGTCCCTCCCTAACTTTGTCTCCCACTTTCAGTACCAACCTTTCACACTGGTGGATCGAGTCTGACTCTCGGCGCTGGGCGTCCTGCTTCCTGAAACTCCCTCCTCCTGAGACTCAAAAGCCTCTCCCACCCCTGGCACCCCAGCTTCGCACTCCCCTCCCTCCTTCGACCCTCCGCCCACTGCGCAGCCCTGAAACAAGCCGACTGGGGCCTGGTGTCCAGGCCACCCCAGCCTCCTCCAGCGGTGTGACTGGTACAGGTCGCCCCGCACTTCGGGGACTTTCCCACGTCTGTGACATGAGACACAGATAATCGTGCAGAGCTGACAGGAGGGTCTCATGGGGAGGCTGTAGACCAGGCAGTGAATCCTCGCTGTCTCACCAGTCACGAACTGCACGCAAACAGCAATGAGCTCTGATTTTTCTTGTATTTATTTTGCTTAAAACAGTGTCTGGCGCTGGTGGTAGATGCATATACATTAACGCAGTTCGAGAACGCCTTAGGGGTGTGGGGGTCACGAGGGAGCTTCACAGGGACGCACTGTGAGCCGCAGCCTGTGTGGGGGTCTGGGTCTGCTGCAGAAGGTGAGGCTGCCCCTCCGAAAATGCAGCTGACCTGCCAAGCGGAAGGTGGCACTAGGCAGCCCGGAGCGGTGCATCCGCTCAGGAGCCCTCTCCCTGCAGTGCGCCCCAGGCTACAGCGGACAGAACTGCTCCACCGAACTCGACGCTTGTCAGTCCCAGCCCTGCCACAACCGTGGAACCTGCACCCCGAAGCCCGGGGGCTTCCACTGTGCCTGCCCCCCGGGGTTCGTGGGGTCCCGCTGCGAGGGGGATGTGGACGAATGTCTGGAGCAGCCCTGTCACCCCGCGGGCACTGCGGCCTGCCGCTCGCTGGCCAACGCCTTCCGCTGCGAGTGTCTGCCCGGACACACGGGTGAGGCCTGCAGTGGGCGCACGGGCACCCGTGACAGCCTGGTCCTCTGGCCCACCCCTGCCTTCCGGCACGCCGGCCGCCTGCTGTGCTCCTGCGGGGTCAGGAGTGGCGGGCAGAAGCGGAGTGACATCTAGCGCCCCCCACAGGCCAGCGGTGTGAGGTGCGGATAGACCCCTGCCACAGCCGGCCGTGCTCCCACGGGGGCTCCTGCGAGGCCACGGCAGGGCCTCCCCCGGGTTTCACCTGCCACTGCCCCAAGGTGAGTGCCCGGAAACAGCCCTCTCCCGCGCCCATACCAGGTGGAAAAGCCAGAATGCCCGGCAGGAGCCCTGGAGGGGGCAGCCAGCTTCCCAGGGTGAGCGGGCACGGCAGGACCAGGTGGCAGGATGAGGGAGGTCTGGGAACCACGGGTGTGGCCTCAGAGATCAGAAGTTGCCAGGGTCAAGCCAGGTGGGCGGTGCATTCTAAGTCTGCGTCTGGGCACGCGGACCTCCGACACAGATGCCCGGCCTCCTTTGATTATTCTAATCATAGAACACCCACGTTCCTGAGAAGCACAAACTAATCACTGCTCTGCCTACCTCGTCCGTCCTCTGCTCTGTCCCCCGGGGAGGAAGAGGGCGGCACAAGGGTTGAAAGCGTGGCGCACGAGCTCAGCTCTGACCATGCAGCCTTCCCGGACTTAGTGGTGCCAGTCCATCCAGGTGGTGCAGAGTGAGGCTCATCTCATAGGGTGACACTGCGTGAAGTTGCTGTGGACACGGCTTCAACATCCGTGAAGTGACAGACTGGGCATGCCCCAAAGTCCCCTCGGACGCGGGAATCCGGGCCTCCGTGCGGGGGGAGCGCTGGTGGAGGGCAGCAGTCAGAGCAGGGGAGCCCTTCCTCAGCGTCTCTCATCCCCCCATAGGGTTTTGAAGGCCCCACTTGCAGCCACAGAGCTCCTCCCTGCGGCCTCCACCACTGCCACCACGGAGGCCTGTGTCTGCCCTCCCCGGAGCCCGCCTCCCCACCCCGCTGTGCCTGCCGCGATGGTTTCGGGGACCCTGACTGCCTGACCCCACCAGCCCCTCAAGGCTGCGGCCCCCCGTCTCCCTGTCTGCACAATGGAAGCTGCTCAGAGACACCTGGGCCGGGGGGCCCAGGTTTCCGGTGCTCCTGCCCCCCTGGCTCTCCAGGGCCCCGGTGCCAGAAGCCCGGAGCCGAGGGCTGCGAGGGCAGAGGCGGAGATGGGGCCTGCGACAGCGGCTGCAGCGGCCCAGGAGGAAACTGGGACGGCGGAGACTGCTCCCTGGGGGTCCCAGACCCCTGGAAGGGCTGCCCCTCCCACTTCCACTGCTGGCTTCTCTTCCGGGACGGGCAGTGCCACCCACAGTGTGACTCTGAAGAGTGTCTGTTTGATGGATACGACTGCGAGCTGCCTCCCACCTGCATGTGAGCCAGTGGCTAGGGGGATATGCCTGAGTGGCAGGGGCACCGCAGCCTCAGGCTCCTGGGGATCCCACCCTGACAACAGGGCTAAGTTGGTGTAGAGGACTCCGGGCTGCACCCCAGAGGAAGGGGCGGCACCAACACAGCCTCTGCCTGGGCTCCTGTCTGACAATTCAGCGCACTAAGGGCAAAAGCCTCCGTCCCTCAGCCCTGTTGCCATGGAGTATCTCCCCCAAAGGGAAAGGAGACTTGAGCTCTCCTTCTGGGGGAGGTGGGGGATGGCTATCAGTAGACACCGGGTCTCTGGACCACCACCCAGGCTGCACAGCTGTGCCTACTTAGCCATCAGAGCCCCAGGGGCCGCAGGACGGGGGGGGGGGGTCCACCCGGAGCCCTGAGTGCTGTCCCCTCGCCACAGCCCAGCCTACGACCAGTACTGCCGAGACCACTTCCATAACGGACACTGCGAGAAAGGCTGCGACACGGCGGAATGTGGCTGGGATGGGGGAGACTGCAGGCCTGCCACGGGCGACTTGGAGCAGGGGCCCTCCCTGGCCCTGCTGGTGGTGCTGAGCCCCCCGACCCTGGACCAGCAGCTGCTTCGCCTGGCCCGAGTGCTGTCCCTGACTCTGAGAGTGGGGCTGTGGGTGAAGAAGGACACGGACGGCAGGGATATGGTGTTCCCTTACCCTGGGGCCCGGGCTGAGGCGGCGCTGAGAGGAACTGGGGAGCCCCCTCCTCCAGAGCGCGCAGCCTCGCACCCCCAGCCCCTGGGCGAGGAGATGGACTCCCTCAGCACCGGGTAAGCAGCAGAAAGGGGAGGCCAGACACCAGCGCCTTCAACGAGGCCGAGAGAAGGGAGCCGGGCTGGGCACAGAGGCCTCTGAGGCGTCTCCCCGCAGGTTCGTGGTGGTGATGGGTGTGGATCTGTCTCGCTGCGGCCCTGACCACCCTGCACCCCGCTGCCCCTGGGACTCTGGGCTCCTGCTCCACTTCCTGGCTGCAATGGCTGCAGTGGGGGCCCTGGAGCCCCTGCTGCCCGGGCCTCTGCTGGCTGCCCGTCCCAACACAGGCACAGGTAGGGCCCTGCCCCCACCCCTTCCCCTTGTTCTTACATCTGCCATTGGCAATAAAGATCAGGTTTTCACACCAGGGTGCTGGCACCCAGTGCTCTGTGGGGCCTCCCCTCCGCAGTGCTCACACTTCTTTCTCTGCACATCTCCAGGCCCACTGGGTCCCAAGTCTCCCTTATTTCCCTAAGTACTCACCCTGACTTCTGATGTAGCCCTCCAAGAAACCCTGGGTTCCAGCTTATCTTTCTTACTAAACCAGGGAGTCCAGCTGTCTCCGTAACACACAGGTCACAGAGCATGAAGAATAATGACTCACTATATTCCTTGCTCTTGGGGATGACTGTCCTCATTCCCCACAGGGGAAGCTGAGGCAGAACAGGTTACTGTACTTACCCAAGGGCCTGCTGAGAACCACCCAGTGTCAGCAACAATGGCCTCCCTATCCCTGTGTCCCTACCAGCTCTCCCCACCGCCCGGCTTCCCTGGCCTGTGCTGTGCGCACCAGTGGCCGGGCTGCTGCTCCTGGCCCTCGGGGCCATCCTTGTCCTGCAGCTCATCCGGCGTCGACGCCGGGAGCACGGCGCCCTCTGGCTGCCTCCTGGTTTCATCCGAAGGCCTCGGACACAGCAAGCGCCACGCCGCCGCCGGCCACCGCTGGGCGAGGACAGCATAGGCCTCAAGTGAGAGTGAACGGACGCCAGCTGGGGTCGGGTGGGGAGTCTTAGACAAGCTGCTGGAGAGGGCAGGGAGGCGGCTGGAAGTGTGGCAACCCGGCTGGTCTGACCTGGGAAACCTCCACACCCACCTCCAGGACGCTGAAGCCAGAGGCAGAAGCCGAGGAGGACGGAGTGGTCATGTGCGCAGGCCCTGAGGAGGGAGAGGAGGTAGCCCGTGACCAGCCCAGGAGACCCCAGGAAGTCGGTGGAGGGGAAGAACGTCTGCCATCTTTGCTGACCCTTGCTCTCGCCCCAAGGCTGGAGAAACAGTCCTAGCTCCCAAGCGCCAGCTCTGGCCACTGAGCTGTGGCTGTGGAGACCTCCCCCAGGTGGCCATGCTGACCCCGCCTCAGGAATCTGAGATGGAGGCCTCCCACCTGGACGCCTTCGGACCTGGTACGTGAGCCCACCCAGACCGAGAGAGGGAAGCAGACCCTCCCTGTGGCTTCTGAAGCAGAGTCCTTCAGGGCCAGAACAGGGTCGTGATGTTAGTCCCTCATCAATTGTTTTTGAAGTCAGGTCCGAAGCACCATCGACGTTACCTGGAGTTGTTAGAAATGCACATTCCTGGGCTCCACAGTAGAGCTTCGATTTGGAAATTTCAGATACTGGGTGATCTGTTTTGTTCAGGGTTTATTTTTGTTTTCAGTACTGAGGCTCCCACCTAAAGCTTTCACACTGAGCTATGTCCCCAGTCCTTTGTGTTGACAGTATTTTGAGGGCCTAAGTTACTAAATTGCCCAGGCCAGGCTCCAACAGGAATCCTCTTGCTTCAGCATCCCAAAGTGTGAGTGTAGTGTGCACCAACAGGCCGGGCTGCAATCCGTGTTTTAAGCGCTCCAGACAAGTCTAACCCAGACTCAGGTTTGAGAGCCACTATCTAGGACGTTCAGAGGACGGAGGCCTTATTCCTTTCACTGAAGAAACTAAGCTCCGAGGAAAGTTCGAGTTAACGAGACCACAGTCCACCAGCCCATCAGCTGCCTTCTCCCTCCAGCTGACACTGCCTGAGCGCCACCGTGTTCTCGCCCCCTCTGTGTCCTTCTGAGTGACCCACGTCTTGTTCTGGCCCACAGATGGGGGGACACCCCTGATGTCATCAGTCTGCTGTGGGGCAGTGGAGTCCAGGACCTTCCAGGGGACGTGGCTAGGAGCGTCCGAGCCCTGGGAACCGCTGCTAGACGGAGGCACCTGTCACCAGGCCCACTCAGCGGGCACAGGGGAGGCTCCCCTGCACCTGGCTGCCCGATTCTCCAGGCCAACTGCTGCGCGGCGCCTCCTGGAGGCCGGAGCCAACCCCAACCAGCCAGACCGGGCAGGGCGCACCCCACTGCACACTGCTGTGGCCGCCGACGCTAGGGAGGTCTGCCAGGTCAGCGCGCACTGGGGCCCCTGAAGAGAGCCGGGGGCTTGCAAGTAAAATGGGCAGAAGCACCCCGTGGGCTTGACGAGAGGAAATTAATGAGGCTGAGGAGCTGAATGAGACGTCTGAATGTGGACGGCTCCCCAGGGTACTCAGAGAGTCACAGGCCCTGTTGGTCTGTCTGTCTGTCTGTCTGTCTGCCTGCAGCTCCTGCTCGGCAGCCAGCAGACTGCAGTGGACGCTCGCACTGAGGACGGGACCACACCCTTGATCCTGGCCGCGCGGCTGGCGGTGGAAGACCTGGTGGAAGAACTGATTGCAGCCCGAGCAGATGTGGGAGCCAGGGATAAATGGGGTATGGGGGACGCTCCAGAGAAGCTGAGCCCGTGGGGTGTGAGAAGGTGCGAGGCAGCACCGGAGCAGCTCGGGCAGCCCTCCCACACTGCTGTCACGGTGGCGGTGTCTCCCCTCACTCTCACCAACACACACGTCCCGGCCTCGGGGAAACGGGATGGAGCAGTGGCTATGGGAAGCGACCAGGGGTCTCCGGGTCCCACTGACCCAGAACAATGCCCATTGTCTCTCCGCGAGCCAATGACGTCACCAGGGCAAAGCTTCCGGCCGGCGGGCGGTCGCCAGGGCAACGCTTCCCGCCTTTGAGGGACCAGAGGAGCCCACATCCCAGGCCAGACCGTGGGAGCCCGGAACCCAGGGCTTGCACCAGTCGCGGGGTAACCAGCTCCCATGACCTCCCCTAGGGAAAACCGCGCTGCACTGGGCTGCTGCCGTGAACAACGCCCGGGCTGCCAACTCCCTCCTACAAGCCGGAGCAGATAAGGACGCCCTGGACAGCCGGGTTAGAACAGGAGGCGGTCGGGCCCAAGAAGAGCCAGGCGCGGGAGGCTGAAAGCGCGGGAACACCGCCCAGACCTGGGGCGGGGCTAGAGGTCGCGGGCGTGGTCTGCCGCTCGGTGAGCGGGACCCGCTCTGACCCCGCCCCGCTCCCTCCCGCCTAGGAGCAGACGCCGTTGTTTCTGGCAGCCCGAGAAGGAGCGGTGGAGGTGGCCCAGCTGCTGCTCCGCCTAGGGGCCGCCCGCGGGCTGCGAGACCATGCTGGGCTGGCGCCGAAGGACATTGCCCGCCGGCGAAACCACTGGGACCTGCTAACGCTACTGGAAGGGGCGGGGCCGGCGGAGACGCGTCACAAAGCGGCGCCAGGCCGCGAGGCCGGGGCCCTCCCGCGCGCGCGCACTGCGTCAGCGAGCGCGCCCCCGCGCAGGGGCGGAGCCTATCCGCGCGCTCGGACTTTGTCCGCGGACTTGGCCGCGCGCAGGGGCGGGGCCTGGCCGCGCGGCCGGAGCCCGTCCCGTGGAGGCGTGCCCGCTCGCTGCCCGCGGTTATCTGCGGGCACGCGCGTGCCGCCGCCAAGTCCTGCGGCGCTGCAGGGCAGAGCGCGAGCGGCAGCCGCCAGCGGGGACTCGACCTCGGCGGGTAATTGGCCCTGCGATTGGGTGACCCTGGGAGCGTGCGGTCCCGCTGCCAGCACTGAGTTCCCGCCCCCTTGTCTTACTCCTTCCCCGGAGCGGGGATCCCCTCAAGTTGCCTGGGGTCTCCCTGTCCATCAAGTAAATCCGGCCAGAGAGAGTCAGTAGGCTATGCGGAATGAAGAAATTCTAAAAATGATTGCCACTGACTGACAGGTAATCTGGAACGCCCTCCAGACTAAACTCCAGTTTCAAAAGTGAGCGTCCTCAGTTACATTTCCCTCCGGAGATCGGTGTTTGCCCACCATGGGCTCTTTGGTGCCCTCTGGCACATTAAAAAAAAAAAAAAAAAAAAAACTGCGGCGCTGTAAAGAGGAATTTAGGATGTTGAGATGAGGCCTAGTTCCTCTTCTAGGACACGGTGAGAGGAGCGACCCTAGGCTGGAACCAAGGACTGCGGCGGGAGGGCTAAGGCGCTCTTCTCCATACGCGGTTCCCAGAGGAAGCCTCTGTAGTCCGCTGTCGCGACTGCGGCCCACAAACTGCTGACCAACACAGAGGACCTACTGTGCGAGGCACTGTCGGTGCTGCCGGGCGGCCAAGAGCCACTCCAGCGGATGACTCCTTGCTGTTCCCTCCCCTGCAAAGGAACTACGGCAGGGATGAAGCACCCTAGCCACCGCCATGTCTTAAAGTCCCCAAGTCCATCACCTTTAATAAAGCTAATTTGAGGAGTACCTTTTTCTTAGGAGATGGGTGTGGAATGGAAAAATAGTGTAAATGATAAGTGACTGCGCGGGTTTTGGAATGTAGCACCCTAAACCCAGCTTTTGAGTGACAGCTGATAAAGAGCCAGAATAAGAAGACTTGACCATCCCATGCTCACTTAGGTTACATCTCAAGAAGAATCTCTGGTGGTCCAAGGAGAAGCAACACACGCTCTGGCCTTAGTTATAGCATCTCGGGCGAGTCCTGAGGCCCAAGTCAAGTCAGGAGGGACCAGCGAACATCCGTGCCCGTCCCAGTAACACAGTCCCACCCTCACACCAACAGGCCTGTGGGGGAGGCACGAGGCACTGAAAGCCCACAGTAACTATCACGATTCAACCTCACTGTGAGCCAAGTGCTCCATGACACTTAACCTTCACATCCAGGTGTCACTAGAAACCCCACTTTTTCAAAACCTGCGGCATCAGGATTTTATTAGCCCCAGACCGCAGGACACTGAGTGGCAGAACCAGATCTCTGTCACACCTCAAGCTCCAAGCCGTTCACCTGTCATCCCCCTCATGTGGCAAATACCCATTTAAAGAGCCCAAAGGCCTCTCCTGCTCCCCCAGTGCCAACTAACCACGACAGGCACCAGTGAAAGGCCATGCCACGGAGGGCTCTGCCTGTCCATTTTCACATCCCTCCGTCAAGACCAAAGGGAAGTTCTCCCCAGGCCCTTTCTGTGCTGTGAGTGGAGAGAGTCCCATGCTCTCACATTTGGGGCAAATTTACCCATAGACTATAAAAATCACAGACAACTAAGTTATATAAAAATGCTGCAGGCATTCAGACAGGGTTAGGCCTTCTTGAGTCAGGATGAACACAACTGTGGCTGGAGGGGCATCTGTGGAAGGCCACACTTCAAGATCAAGACAGAACTGACGGAGGATTTAGTTCAGTGGTTCAGTGCAGCGGTTCAGTGCCGGCCTTGCAAGCGCAAGGTCCTGGGTTCAATGCCGGCAAACACATATGATGCTGGGTATGGTGACTCACACTCACCAGCAATCAGAACCACATACCACAGTACCTGGCATGGTGGCTCACGCCTGTAATCCTAGCACTCAGGAGGCAGAGGCAGGAGGGTTGCTGAATTTAAGGCTGAGTTTAGGACCAGCCTGAACTACAAAGTGAGAACCTGTCTCAAAAAACTAAAAAAAGGAAAAAAAAAAAAGATAAGACAGAATGACCAGGTCAACAGGCCTCTCCAAGGGATAAGGACTAACTGGTATCACCTGGTCCAATGAGATCCAGATAGACATCAGTTACCCAGGTGCATGACGGAGACCTCCTGATCCATTCTTTCCTAAAAAGGTCCTTGTTCTTTGCATATACACTTACTTGCTAAATGACCTGCTTCCCCACTGGATCAGTATTACTTGATTGGCTATATTTATTATCATATTAGTTGATCATAGTTTTGACCCAAGTTGTACCCACCTTATGATTTTGCACCCTCTTTGTGATTTTTGCTTATAAAACTTTGTGAAGTGAGATCCCTCGGGGGCGACCTTTTATTACCCTAAATACACTTTTCCTACTCTTAACCTCCTCAGATCCTTAGAATTCATTCTTCAGTTTCAGAGAACATGAGCAGGACATTTTTGACAGCTAGCAGATTGGGAGTTATGTTACCTCTCCCGCATCCTAACCACCTCGAAGCCAGGGGATTTTAAGGCCCAGTCTGCGAACACTGGCTGTGCTCCGGGCAGGGTGCTGGGCCCACGTGTACGTCAGTGTTACCCCGAGTTCTCTGCTCCCCACTGCAACCATGCCCCTCCCAGGCCCAGTAAGTCAGAAGGAAGCGGATCCTCTACCAGGGTCTATC
Source organism: Petromus typicus (assembly GCA_004026965.1). Classification (NCBI taxonomy): domain Eukaryota; kingdom Metazoa; phylum Chordata; class Mammalia; order Rodentia; family Petromuridae; genus Petromus; species Petromus typicus. Next base: position 27,112 of record PVIR01015950.1, read on the forward strand.
TTAGGAAAAAGGGGACCTGGTTTGGGGGAGGAGGATCGTAAAGAGTGAAACCACTTCCTGTGCAGAGCTAGTTCCTGTGTTGACAGAAAGAGCTGAAGGGGCGGCAGGGTGGAGGGAGCAGAGGCGGGGCCTGAGGGGTGCTGCCAGAATCCCTAGATGAGAAAACCCGAGTCCTTTCCCACCAGGAGTCCCCTCCACCCCCGCAGCTGGAGTTTCTCCCAGACTCTGCTCCCCTGGGACGAGAAAGGTCACACAAGCTGTTTGGGTGGGAAAACAGAATGGAGGAAGTTGACAGAGATGGGCGGGGCTCTTGGGGGGGCTGACCAGGAACCCAGCTTCCTGTTCAGTACCCAGGCATCCAGCCCCCAGCTCACCCCCACCCCTTCCAGCCCCCACTCCCCTCAGGAACCCAGGGTTCTGGCCCTCCTCCCAAATCCCAGCCGCCCCTCCCCCACCGGGGGATGGAGACCGAGAGACCCCCGGAAGAGGATGATGAGCAGGTGAGCTGGGCACGGGCTGGGAGAGTCAGGATTAGAGAAGGGACACGTGAGGACTTGGGGCACAGAACCAGTGACAGTGGACACCGAGGGCTTGGAAGGGCTTGGGTGCACCACAGCAGGAGCAGGGACAGAGGAACTGGGGCACCTAGCCCTCTGCCCACCCTACCCCTGCCTGGCTGGAATGGTCTTCTCCATATCAGGGACGCCCTCAGGATGAGCCAGGCTGGCCGCCTCTGAACTCTACCCCTCGGCCTTGGCGATCCGCTCCACCGTCCCCTCCTCCTCCAGGGACCCACCGCACAGGTACCTCCACCCACTCAGGGAACCCTGCCCCGGAGCCCACATCTTTACCCCTCCCAGGCGGCTCCACTTGGCCTTCTCCCCACCTGTCCCAAGCTCCCTACCACACCCCCTCAGCCCTAACCCACGGTCCCTAACCCCTCCAAGCGCCCTGAGCAGCTGTCCGCCAGATCCTGCAGCCTCTGAGCCCTCCTCCCTGCCCTCCCCAGCCCTGGGCCCCCGCTCGGCCTCCCTGCTGTCTCTGCAGACCGAGCTCCTCCTGGACCTGGTGGCCGAGGCCCAGTCCCGGCGCCTAGAGGAGCAGAGGGCCACTTTCCAAGCTCCCCAGAGCCCTCGGAGCGCAGCCCCGGCCGGGCCCCGGCCCCTGGAGGAGAGAGAACAGCTCTACAGCACCATCCTCAGCCACCAGGTGAGGCACCCGGGGCCACCCCCTAGGCCTCCGACGCTTGGGGCCCCAGCCCGTCCCCAGGCCCGTGCCGCCCGGTCTCAGGGCTTCCTGTCTGCCACCACTCCGGCCCTGGCTGCTCAAAGGTTCCTCCCCACACACCTTACCAAGGCTCCCTCTCCCTCCACTCCCTCAGTGCCAGCGGATGGAAGCCCAGCGGTCAGAGCCTCCCCTACCCCCCGGGGGACAGGAGCTCCTGGAGCTGCTACTGAGAGTTCAAGGTGGGGGGCGAATGGAAGAGCAAAGATCCCGGCCCCCCACACACACCTGCTGAGACTTGAGCCCCAGCCAGCCCCCCTCCGTCTGGGCCCCAAAGCAAGGCTGCCCACTGCTCGGCCTCCACCCTGCTTGGCGGGAGTATCAGAGACCTGGGCCTCGGCACATTCCCGGGCACTGGAGGGGGTGAAAGTCCCCACATGTGGGAACAGGCAGGTAGAAAGGTCACTGAACTCCCTCGGCTCTTGAGCCAGAGCTTGGGGCCCTAGGGACCGGCGAGGGCGCGCTCGGAGGGCTGTCCTCCGGTGTCCAGCCTGGAGGAGCGCTCAGGACCCCGACACACCGCAGCTCTCCCGAGGCCACCACCTGTGAGGCAGCGCTCCCCTCCTTCCCAGGGAGAAGAAAGGGAGGCGGGCACTGCGGACACCAGGCCTCCGGTGCCCCGACCGGGCCGAGGGCCTGGCGCCCCGCTCACCCCCCTCCCGTGCTGCTCCGTCTGATGTCTGGGTTGCACGAATAAATGTGATTCCCCTCCGGACTGAGGACTGGTGGTGTCTGGGGTGTGGAGGGCAGGAAGGCGAGGCCGGAGGCCGCCCTCTCCCCAGGCTGGCCAGAGGCCAGCTCCCCTCCCTGGCTGGTTAATTACTGGCTCATTAAGCAGCGGCTGGAGACCTCCCTAATTATCTCCCCCAGCCCCACCCCTGGTTTTAATTAAGTAGAACAGGGAGGGAGTCATTAGCACAAGAAATATGAACTGGGCTGTGTACGAACCCAGGCGTTCCTGCGGCCCGGGCCCGCGGCCCGGGGACGGGTTTTAGAAGCCGGGCGGCGGCCGCCGGCTCGGCTGGTTGCCCGCCGCCTCCCGGCCGGCGCGGCCCCGTGCGCTCACTCCCGTCCGTCCCGGCCCCGTCGCCCCTCCCCGGTCCCCGCCTGCTCCCCGACCCCCGCCCCAGGCCCCGCTAGTCCCCCAGCCCCCTTGCAGTTCCGTCCCGTTGGCCCCTCCCGACCGCTCCCGCCCCGCCCCGCCTCCGCGCCGCCGGCCCCGCCCCGCGCCGCCCGCCCCGGCCCCGCCCCTTCCTCCCCGCTCCCCTCCCCCGCTCCCTCCCTCGCTCCCCCTCTCCCTCCTCCCTCCTCCCTCTCGCTCACACACACCCCCGCTTGGGCCTCCTCTCTCTCTCTCTCTCTCTCTCTCTCTCCGGCTCCATTTTCTCCGCCGCCGGGGGCCGGGGTCTCCTGTGGGGGGCCCAGCCGGTTCCCCACGTCTCCCTCCAGTGCCGGGGTGAACCCCGGGGGAGCCTCGAGGGGGGCAGACGGGCGGGGCTGGGGCGGAGGGAGCAGCGGCCCCGGCGAGTTTGGGGGGAGTAACCCGGCGGGGGGAGGGGCGGAGCAGGGAGGGGGCCTCAGGGCCCCCCCCCAGCCATGGACGAGCGGCTGCTGGGGCCGCCCCCTCCCGGCGGGGGCCGCGGGGGCCTGGGATTGGTGGGTGGGGAGCCTGGGGGCCCTGGCGAGCCTCCCGGCGGCGGAGACCCCGGCGGGGGGAGCGGGGGGGTCCCGGGAGGCCGAGGGAAGCAAGACATCGGGGACATTCTGCAGCAGATAATGACCATCACCGACCAGAGCCTGGACGAGGCCCAGGCCAAGTGAGTGCCCCCACCCCGGGACCCCACACAGACCCACAGGGCCAGTTCACAGGCTGAGTCTTCTGGGCGCCCCCACCCCAGCTCCAGGCCCTCAGCTCTCTCCCGATCCTGGGAGCCCCTTGAAAACTGATTGCTCTTGAATCTCCCTTGCACCCCAGGCCCGGAACCCTACACCAGAACCCCAGGTGGTCTCTCTCCCCTCCTAACCTCCTGCTGACCCCCACACTGTCCTGGAGTGGGCCCTGGCTCCAGACTGGAAACTTCTGGGGTGATGTTGGCCTCTCTCTCCATTTTCTCCAGTCCTGGGGCATCCAGGGCCCCCCAGAAGTCCCCACACTGCTGTCCTCCAGCCCCTGCCCCCAGGACTCCCCACTGCCTTCCCCTGCCCAGCCAGCACCCCTCCAGGTGTGCTGTACCCAGCTCCCACTCCGCTGGCACCCGGCCCCTCTCTACCTCCAGGCTCAGTGTTGTCTACCTCAGCTTCTCTGTGTCTCCTGGAATCGTCCTGGTCACCCCCGTTTCTCCTGTCACTCCCAAACCTCCCCCACCTTTCCCAGTCCCCCCACAGCGCCTTTAGCCGCGGCCTGCTCTTGTCACCCTGAAGCCAAGAGCTCCCCAGCCTGCTCCCCCTCTGTCACCCCCTGCCCCGTTAGCCTGGCTCACCCTGTGCCCTCTTGCTCCAACTTTTCTCTCCCCACTCTTTCCTCCCAAGGAAACACGCCCTAAACTGCCACCGTATGAAGCCTGCTCTGTTTAGTGTCCTGTGTGAGATCAAGGAGAAAACGGGTACGTGGGTCCCTCAGCCCTGGAGACAGAACCCTGGTCACCACAGGGCTAAGAGTCTGCCGGTGAGGGCCCTGAGGACAGTGGGAACCTTGAGGGGCTGCTGGAAGACTGGGCCTTCAGGACTGGGTGCTGAGGGGGCAGGCCCGGGTCCCCTGAGTCATCTGCCTGCACTACAGGCCTCAGTATCCGAAGCTCGCAGGAGGAGGAGCCGGTGGACCCCCAGTTGATGCGCTTGGACAACATGCTTCTGGCAGAGGGTGTGGCTGGGCCTGAGAAAGGGGGGGGCTCGGCAGCAGCTGCCGCAGCCGCTGCAGCCTCAGGGGGCGGCGTGTCCCCTGACAACTCCATCGAGCACTCGGACTACCGCAGCAAGCTTGCCCAGATCCGCCACATCTACCACTCAGAGCTGGAGAAGTACGAGCAGGTGAGGAGGCCAGGCAGTCGGGCGAGTGAAGAGGACTCCCAGGCTGGGGCTCCTCCTCACCAGCCCGCCTGGCTGTCCCCGTGCCAGGCCTGTAACGAGTTCACAACCCACGTCATGAACCTGCTGCGGGAGCAGAGCCGCACACGGCCCGTGGCGCCCAAGGAAATGGAGCGCATGGTGAGCATCATCCATCGGAAGTTCAGCGCCATCCAGATGCAGCTCAAGCAGAGCACCTGTGAGGCCGTCATGATCCTGCGCTCCCGCTTCCTGGATGCCAGGTGGGACACAGGGACCAGGCCCACGTGGGCCACCTTCCCATTCCGCGCCAGGGCCAAGGCCACTGTGTTGCACAACTCAGTACTCTGTGATAGTTGTGCCCACTGGAGTTGTGCCACAGGGCATCCCTGCCAGGACACCAACCTCCCCCAACCCTCCCACCTCTGCAGACGGAAACGCCGCAACTTCAGCAAACAGGCCACTGAGGTCCTGAACGAGTATTTCTACTCCCACCTGAGTAACCCATACCCTAGTGAGGAGGCCAAGGAGGAGCTTGCCAAGAAGTGTGGCATAACCGTTTCTCAGGTTCTGCAGGGCTCGGGAGGACTGTGGGGCCCCGGGGAGGACTGTGGGGCCTCGGGACCCCCTCTGGAGGAAACGTTGACCGTCTCTACCCAACGTCTCACAGGTCTCCAACTGGTTTGGCAACAAGCGGATTCGCTACAAGAAAAATATTGGCAAGTTCCAGGAGGAGGCGAACATTTATGCTGTCAAGACCGCCGTGTCGGTCACCCAGGGAGGCCACAGCCGCACCAGCTCCCCAACGCCCCCATCCTCCGCAGGTGGAGCCCGCTGCCACCCTGGCTGCGTTGCACACTTCCTGCTTTTGTTCCTACTTCCTGTCTAGGCAGGATCATAGCAGAGGGAGGACTTTTTAGGGTGAGAAGGACCAAGCCGAGAGGTGGTAATGCCAGGGACAGAGGCCACTCGGTGATGCTGCCGTGCCCTCCTGCAGCGGGCAGCGCCCGGGGCTGGAGCAGCCCGCGTTTGCAGACGGGACTGTTCTGTGGGTGCCGTGTGTGCAGCCACACGTGCGTCCCACAGAGATAGTGTCCAGGGCTTGCTGGAACCCAGGGCCTCCTGTCTGCGGTGGCTGTCTCCGTGACACTCTCCGCTAATTCTTCTCTCCTCCCACAAGGCTCTGGCGGCTCTTTCAATCTCTCAGGATCCGGAGACATGTTTCTGGGGATGCCCGCGCTCAACGGAGACTCCTATTCCACTTCCCAGGTCAGGCCTGTCAGAGATGCCTGCCCCAAACCCTTCCTTCTGTGGGGTGCGGACCCGAAGGGCTTCTCCCTGTCACGCACTCTTCTGCTACCCACAGGTAGAATCACTCCGACACTCCATGGGGCCAGGCGGCTATGGGGATAATCTCGGGGGAGGCCAGATGTACAGCCCTCGGGAAATGAGGGTGAGTGGGCCCCGAGACGCTGCCTCTGGCTGTCGCCAGACCGGGCCTTCTGCTCAACGTGGTCTCCCCACTGGGCTTCCCGGCAGGAGCCCCACTAGCTCTTCTGTTCTTTTTTCCAGGCGAACGGTGGCTGGCAGGAGGCTGTGACCCCGTCCTCAGTGACGTCCCCAACAGAGGGACCGGGAAGTGTTCACTCGGACACCTCCAACTGACCTCTCCCTCAGGGTCGCGGGGTGGGGCCCTCACAGGCCACCCCGAAGAGGACGCAGGCATCCAGAGGACAAGCCCCACCCAGGAGAAGCACAAGACGGAGTCGGGAGGGCGAGTGGGCACGGACCCCTCCCCCCCCAGACTCATTGCCGGGGTGCTGAGACATGGCAGGGAGCGGGCCTCGGCGGGGGCGGCTCTGTCGCCCCTTTTCTCCTTTTTCCAGCCCTTCTCTTGCTTTCTGCCCCTCTGTCTCCCTCGGACCTCTCAGCCCTCGCCCTCCCTTTCTACCGTACGCCCACGGCCCTTCTGTTCTCTGCCCCCTCCCCACCCCACTTGTTCGCTCTGGAATCTGGAGACGTCAGCCCTGCCCGACCCAGAGATGCCAAAAATGGGGACTTGACTTCTGGACGGAGGACAAGGGCCACGCCCCTGCGCACCCACCCTGCCCCTCCGGACGGCTTTATTACCTCATACGCAGCTCATCTTAAACCAATAGAATTGCTCGGTGGACGAGAGTGTCTGACTCAGATATCTACCTCGGAGGGAGTTTCTGCTACTTTAGGGAATTGTTGACTGGGCTTTGAGGTTGAACTTGTTTTTCTTTTTTTAAAGAAAAAGAAACCCTGGGATCCATCTCTATTTTTTTTTTTCCTTTTTTGTCATTTGGTTCTTAATTTTTAATTTAGTTTGGGGAAGTAGGTTTTGGTTTTTTTTAAAAAAATAAACATACTGATTTTTTTTCTTGCTTTCCCATGTTAGAGGTGAGAGCCAAAGGGGTTCTGGTAGGCAGGGGAACCGACAGGACTGGTAGAGGCGCAGGCCGAGCACCCGGAAGTGGTCGTGCAGGACACCGAACCCTCCCCGCTAGTCACTTCCGTGTCACGCCTGTGTCCTGTGGCGCCGAGTTTCGGCTGCTCGTGGCACACAGGCAGCGAGGGGCTCACCCTGCTGGCTGCCTGGCACCTCTCCCACCACCCGTGGGCAGGGAGGAGACTGAAGCTGCCACCTTCCCTGTGTGACGTGTCGTTCAGTCTTTTTATTTTTCAACTACTATTTGCAGATTGGAGGAGACAGAATAAGGAGAAGACTCTTGCCAAATATGTTAACTATGGGTTGGGTGCTTACATATGTATCTCCTTCAGTTTCCCCAGAAATGAAGCATTTTTAAATTTTTTCTCCAAAATCAAGGAGGTGGGTAGAGGAGGGAGGTTGCCAAAAGCCAGAGACGGGAAAAGTGAAAACTGTGTCTCGTGCTCGGCCTGCACCCGGTCTGATCTCCTCAGACATGCTCAGGACGTTACGAGACGGTCGGCGGAGATTCCCTCACCTCAGAGATCGGGCAGCAAGGGAGACAGGTTGGGGACGGGATGGGGCGGGAGCACGGCCGGACAGTTCCCTCCTCACTTGGAAACTTGTAGTTTCACACACACAAAGAAACAATGCAGTTTTAAATAAAGAAATTTCTTTTTTCCCTGGGGTTAGTTGAGAATTTTTTTCAAAAAATACGAGAAACCTTAGGGGAAAAAAATCTCCTCCAACAGGTTTCACCCCATCCCACACCCTCGTCCCGACCGCGGAGCCCCCACGCCCACCCGGAGACAGTCTGGCCCGAGTCCTTGTCCAGCAAGCCCGCCCCGTCCAGGGGCTCCAGGCAGCCCTCCTGGACCCGGCGGGATGGGCAGACCATGGAGGAAAGCGGCCGTGGGAGGTGCCCTCTCCACCCCAGGGAGCAGCTGTGCCCAGAGACTGGCAGTGCCCAGGGGTGGGGTGAGAACTGCTCCTAGTACCTGAAGGGCTCTTGGGGAAGAGGCATGAATTCCTGGCATTCCCTGGGACAGGACAAGACCCGGGATGGAGGCAGGGCGAGGGGACAAGCCCCACCTAGGGCGGTGGTCACAGCAAGGGCAGACGCAGACAGCAGGGAGCCTGGGCAGCAGGCAGGATGGCAGTTCGGGCAGCAGCCGGAGCCTGGGTGCTGGTCCTCAGCCTGTGGGGTGAGAGCACCCGCCGACCACCCTCCCTGGGGAAAGCATCCACCACCACCCCCGAATTTGCTTAGGACCTGGGCACTGCTCTTCAAGCCCCCCACTGCCCGTCCCGACGAGCCCTGGCTCCCTCCCTGCCCCTACCGTGCGGTGTCCCTCAGGGGCCACGGCGGCAGTAAACAGCCAGAACATCACGGCCCGCATCGGGGAGCCACTGGTGCTGAACTGTAAGGGGGCTCCCAAGAAGCCATCCCAGCAGCCGGAATGGAAACTGGTAAGCAGGGCTCCTTAGCCCCCCAACTTCCGGAGACCGTGATGGTGACATCCCAGCACCCTGCTTGCCGGGCTCGAGCTCTCAGGGCCTTCTGTCTCCAGAACACGGGCCGCACGGAGGCCTGGAAGGTCCTGTCGCCCCAGGGAGGTCCCTGGGACAGTGTGGCTCGCATCCTCCCCAACGGCTCCCTCCTCCTTCCGGCTGTCGGGATCCAGGACGAGGGGACCTTCCGGTGCCGGGCGACCAGCAGGCGCGGAAAGGAGATCAAGTCCAGCTACCGCATCCGCGTCTACCGTAGGGTGCTCTCCTCCTCTAAGCAAAGCCCCCCGCCCTCGATCCCGGGCCAGGGTGGGAGAACCTCTGACTTGTCCCCATTTCCATACCTGCATGTGTGAGCCTGCAAAGTGGCCTCTGACTGGCCTTTTCCCTCCTCCAGAGATTCCTGGCAAGCCAGAAATTGTAGATCCTGCCTTAGAACTCACAGCCGGTATCCCCAATAAGGTAGTGGACCACAGTGGAGAACGAGAAGAGTCCCGTGAATATGACTGTTGGCATCTCAGCTACGGAGGCTGATGAGATCACCACTCTTCCCAAGGTCGGGACATGCGTGTCCGAGGGAGGCTACCCTGCAGGGACGCTCAGCTGGCACCTGGATGGGAAACCCCTGGCCCCCGACGGAAGAGGTGAGCTCTCGAGCGTCCCCCCACCTGCCTGCTCACCCTCCCCCACACCCATCCGGCTCCTTCCCTGGCGCCCGCCATAGGAGTAGCTGTGAAGGAGCGGACCAGCAGACACCCTGAGACCGGGCTCTTCACTCTCCAGTCGGAGCTGACAGTGGCCCCAGCCAGGGGAGGGCCCGCCCGCCCCACCTTCTCCTGCAGCTTCAGCCCAGGCCTTCCCCGGCGAAAGGCCTCACACAGCGCTCCCATCCAGCCCCGTGTTGGGGGTGAGCCCCTGGGACTGTCCCCAGGGAGGCAGGGATCAAGCCCATAGCCCCGGGGCGAGTCTCATGCCCTCCCTGTCCCCAGAGCCAGCTCCCCTGGACAGTGTGCAGCTGGTGGTGGAGCCGGCAGGCGGAACAGTAGCTGTGGGAGGGTCAGTGACCCTGACCTGTGACGCCCCTCCACAGTCCCCTGCTGAGATCTACTGGGTGAAGGACGTGAGTGGCCTGGAGGGCAGGGAGGTGGGGGGGGGCCCTGGCTGGCAAGAGAGGATGGGGGCGGAGGGCAGGTGGGCAAGGAGCCGAGGCGGGAGACAGAGACAAAGCAGGGCCCGGCCGAGGGCTTAGCGGAGGTCTCCTCCCTCTCCTCCTCTCCTCCAGGGGGTGCCCCTGCCCCTGCCCCCCAGCCCTGTGCTGCTCCTCTCTGAGGTGGGGCCCCACGACCAGGGTGCCTACAGCTGTGTGGCCACACATCCCAGCCACGGGCCCCAGGAAAGCGCTGCTGTGAGCATCCGCATTGTGGGTAAGGCTCTCCACATACCAGGGCCCAGGGCTGGCGGAGGACACAGCCGACTCACACCCCGTGCTGGCACTGTCCCCAGGAGCCACCCCGTCCCGCAGTCACCCACAGCAGGGCCTCCTGCGCCCCGCCTCAATCCACCCAGCTGTCCCTCTGGACGGAAAAGGAGAGACTGTGCCAGAGGCCCCACAAGCAGCCTTCCTCAGACCGACTCCCTTTCCCCCCTCTGACTTGCTCCCAACCTGTCTTCCAGAAGCAAGCGAGGAGGAGCAGACAACAGGTGAGACGCAGACGGTGACCCGCCACGTGGGAGGGGCGGCCCTGAGAAGAGCGCCCTCAGCTTCCTCTCCCTGCAGGCTCTGAGGGGGGCCCAGGGCTGGGAACTCTAGCCCTGGCCCTGGGGGCCCTGGCAGGCCTGGGGATGGCTGCCCTGCTCACTGGGGTCATCGTGTGGCGGAGGCGGCGACGCCAAGGAAAGGAGAGGTGAGTGA
>PVIR01015951.1:0-37435 GCA_004026965.1 Petromus typicus
TAGGTGTGGCTCGATCCGTACAGAGAAGGATAACAAGGCTGATTATAGAAGTCAGGAAAATGGTGGCCCAAGTGTCAGAGGGCATCAGGTGGGGACGGGGAAGTGCCGAGGTGGAGAAGGGAGTGTGAGTGAGGTGCTCCATTCCTTCAGCTGCCAGGGTGAGCAGAGAGCAAGGCTGAACGAGGAAAATGAAGGAGATGAAATGAGGCTTTTCATACTTGTGGCATCTCTGGCTCTGTAGCAGGTGTGATTGAGGCTGCTGGTGTCTCGCAGTTGGTCCTACTAGTTTCCAGTCCCATGAGACAGTGAAGACCATCCTCTGAAGGAGCACAGATGCTTCCTAAAGCTGAGCTGCAGGGTGGCCTTCTCTGTGCACCGTTTCTGTTGTCAGGCCTCACTCGCTGCCTGGAAATAGTCAGGGGCTGCGTTCGGTGGAACATCACTTGGAGATTCTGCTTCGTTCCTCTGGCTTCTCCTTCTCTCAGCTTTTTGACAGTAAGAGCAGGTCACCTTCGGGATTAGGAAGGTGTGAGGCCTCCAGGTGGAAGCCTCTGAAGCTGTCTTGAGCCGACCCCTGCTCCCTAGATAGGCTGACCCAAATTCCATTTTAGAAGAGCGGCATTTCCTCTCACCCATGGCTCTCAAGAGTGTTTCTTTGCTTCCCTGAGTCTAACAATCCTTAGGTGAGAAGGGTCTTGAGCTGAATGAATGCTGAGCTCATTCACAGAAGTAGCTTTATGAGGCTGACCCTTCTTGATAGCACTAAAAATGAGGTCACAGACTGTGTCTTTTCTTGAATACTTTCCTACTTTTCACCACCCCACTTACTTAGATAATAGGAAGCTTGATGGATTCATGCCTTGGTCTAAGAGAGCATGTAAAAGGAGACATCTCATTAGGAAAGGTGACTTGTATTTGCTTACCCTGTGACTAAGGCAGAAAAGCAATCCCATCTTTGGGGAAGTGGAGTTGTCCCAGGGAGAACAATGAGGCACACCTGAGCCCCACATTTCTTGCCTTCTCATCAGAAGGAAGATTTCCTCACTTCAACTTTATAAATGTAATGTTGGGAAGGGAATGATAATGACCATCACTGGCAAAGAACACAGTGTAATTGATAATGCGCTTTATGTGAATTATTACACCATTGATGCTGTGCTGGGGAAATCTCAGACCAGGCCCCTGCCCAATGTGGGTGAGACACGATGAATAAAATATGATCCCTGCTCAGAGGGGGCCCATAATCCAGGGCAGAAAATAGATACATGCATAAATAATTCTAACTCAAGGCAGACCCTGATGCACACTTTATTCGAGGTGCAAAGGAAATTCTAGAAGAACAGTAGAGAAGGAGAGGTTGCGTCCCATAGGGTTGTAGATGAATGTTTCTTGGAGAAAGTGGGGAGTTGTCATGCCTAGGACTTATAGCCAAGATAATTGCTCACCTACTTTGCTTCCTTTAGTTGGCATAATAATCCTATGAAGGAGTTCCTGTAAGCACAGACAGGAAAATTCAGGAAGCATATCATGTGTTGGGTGATGTGGGAGAAGTTATGGTGCCATTCATGCCACAGCAAACTTAGTGTTGCCTGTAGGAGGCTGGGTCCGGAGGCTTTTTTTGGCATATCCCCTGGTGTGTATTTTCAAAATGATCACACTTGACCTACACTCTTGATTAGGAAAGCTCTTCCTCAATATTCTTCCACAGTGTGGTAACCAACAAGGAATACAAGGAGCTTCATTTTGTTATGCTGAACCACGTAAAATTGCCATCCTTATGGATCAACATGCAAAGAATATTGGCAACATACTACAGTGTAACACACATGTATACGGACACATTGGGAAGTCAACATTTGACTGTAGGGTTGACCAGATGCAGTTTTCAAAGGGCAGAGTAGGACGCACTGGCGAGTGACAGTCTGTAGGGACGAGAGGCCTACTGAGTAGTCTCGGTGAGAGATGCTGACTCCTGGATGGAAAGGTCTCCCCCAGTGGGAGCTTCTCCAAGCTTCTCCAAGGCAGAGCCCACCACCCTGATGATGTCTTTAAGCTTGAGGTTGGCTCCCAGGAGAGGTTATTAAGAGCATGAGTGAGAGCATGGCCAGAGAAGAAAGAGGAGATGTGGGAGGAATCCTGAATGCTGAATCCGTATACTTTCGTACTTGAATTCACTACGATATGGGTGGGGTGAAATGCTCAAGCAAATAGGGTGGTTCAACAGTTCAGAGTTAAGAAAGGGGTGTATAAGAAGAATCATCTAAGGATGTCAGTGGTTCACTTTCCACCAGCCGTTACTGCAGGCTTCTGCCAGCGGGGGAACAGGGAAGACTTATAGCCTGGAAATGAGACTCAGCAGACTTTGTGGACTGGGGGGGCTGGACTACTACATCCCTCAGTGTCATTTCCAAGGATCCTGGATGGCGCCTCTTCCTGCCCACTTCTGACCTAACTGATCACTGCTTTTCCCATTTGCACGCTGCAGGCAAAATGTGCCTTGGTTGATAATAGTGATATCCTTTGAAGATCCATATCGCATTGACTATAGGCCTGTACTCTTGGTACATGAGAGCAGAAACAGGAGGCTCATCATGAATTCTAGGCTAGCTTGGGCTACATACTGAGTTCAAAGCCAGCCTGAATTACTTAGGGAGACTTTGTCTCAAAAAAAAAAAATCTACACTGGAAATAATGATTGAGAACAAGCACAGTATATTCCAAACCACAGTAATCTCCATTGTTTCTGTTCCACAGGACATAAATGAGTGCTGAATATTTGTAAGTGTTATAGTCAAATACATTTAGGAAGTATAGAGCTAAACAAAGATTAAATAATTTTTTCCTTTTCTTAAACACTCTTTCTGTCAGAGAGTTTTGCAAAGTCCTCATGACTCTCCAAACAGGAGAAAAAAGTAAGATGTTCTCTAAACTTAACCTACTAGAAATTGTTACTAGAAATTCTTCGGTAGGATACAGTTAGATGCACGCCTCTTAATAAGACATTTTTCTCAATGAATATTTCATGGGTTTAGTGTTTTATGGCACACACTTAAGGAGATATTGATATAAGATTGCTTGTCTGATATATTTATTAACTTTTTAGTTTAGAACTGTTTCCTTTTTGTTGACTACATTTTCTATAATAGCATGGGGAATCACAGCATAAAAACACCAAAATCTTACACCTGAGTCTATAGTATAATAATGCTTATTGAAGCTTTTCACTCTAGGGAAAAAGGAAAAAAGAATTATTTCACATAATAGATAGTAGTCATTTTAGGATAATGGGAATCTGTGATTTTTCCCTTTATTTCCTTTCCAAGTACTAAGGATATATGTTTAATAGAATGGAAGATAAAAGGGGAAAAAAGCCCAAGAGTCAAAGAAGCAGAGTGATGAGAATCAAAGCAAGACAGTGGGGCAGAAATTGTGGACATGGTTATCTCGGTTTCTTTCATTCTGTTTTCATGACTGAGTATCCTGACAGTCTCACCTTGATCCCGCAGTGGATGTTGAAGTTATTAGCAGACACTGTCAGGTAGCGGAAGGAGGCCGGATGTGGAGACTTGGAGGCACTGGGTTTCCATTGTAGCTCTCCTGGAAGAAAAGAGAAAGAGGAGAGAGAGAGAGAGAGAGAGAGAGAGAGAGAGAGAGAGAGAGAGAGAGAGGAGAGAGAGAGAAGGGAGAGAGTGAAGAAATGGAAAATACCCTTCAGTATGCTGTATGTACACGACTTCATTCTAGTTTTTTCACTGCAGTTCCTCACTTAGCCTGACCCTCAGGCAGTTGTCTGCAGAGCAGATATCTCTCTCAGAAAGTCACTGTGCACAGCACCCTGTAGACATGAAACCTGGTGGTAGATGACATATACCTTATATATGTTATCTATAAGTACATTTATATATAGTATACAACTTTCAATATTTACTGCAGAAAACACAAGGAGCTAATCAGAAAATCACAACTGTCCCCTCTGACATGACTACCTAGTGCTGGCAACCTCGTCAGAGGTAAGTCCAGCTCCTCTTCCTTCTCTGTCCGCATTATCCCATGATGCTGAGGGAAAGGTGGAGCAGGCTGCCAGCCACTGAGGGCTTGAAGGACCCATTCCGATGAGTGAGGAGGCATTCAGTATGTGTGTTCCACAGAGAGGATGAAGACCGCTTCCTCATTATCTTCTTTATTCTATTTGTGCTGCACCGAGTCTTCCTCATGCCTGAAAAGCCTCCTCAAAAGCAGTAGGCCTGTCCTTCCTTGGACTCGCTTTGTTGTTCGCCCCATGGCCCTGCCATGTCAGGGGGCTCTGCCCAAGCCTCCCACTGCTCCCAGGGTACCTCTGGAAGGGAAGAATTACTGATGTACAAAGGAGGAGAATTTCCAGTCTCCACTCCAGCATCTAGGACAGATTCTGAGCATTGAGAAGGAGCCAGTTACAGACTGGCTCTGGGTGGAGAAGTGACTCACCTGGAAACAGCCTTCTGATCTGGACGTACAGTTAATCCTGAGAGACTCTGAGGAGGAGTTAAATTTATACCGTGTTGCCACTTATGAGGCATTTCCTTGTGGTACAGGGAGCTTGTTCCGCCTTCCCCCCATGCTGGAACCACAGAGCAGGCCCCGTAGGACAGTCCTGCTGTCACACTGACATCTGCTGATGTGAATTTTGCTGTCAGAGAACTCACTTTCTTCACTCACATTCTTTCATCTTAACTTTGTTAGTATTAAATGTCCTATTACATAAATGATGGATGTTATCTATATGTTTTTTTATGAACATGGTTTATTCCCTGGAAATAACCAAGGGAGAGCTGAAGGAGGCCCTGTGGTGGGCGTGCTGCCCAGCCATTGGTGGAAGGCAGGACCTTGCACAGTGACCCTTAACACCTCAGAGCGCTTGAAAGCCCCACGACAATGGAACTCATATAATTTTGGTATAAATTAGTGTTCCTTTGATGTTCAGCTCCACAAAATCTTTTCCTTTTAAAATTAATCATCAGAAGTTTTGGCACAAGAAGAAATAATATCGTAGGGTATATTCCACAATAGCAAGTCAGGACATCCCATCTTTATTCATCCATAGTCCCTGTCAGTCCCCTGTGAACCTGCCAAGCTGTCTGGCGGTGTGGGTCACAGGCGGAGTCTCAAGCCCCCGGAGCAGCAGGTCACATGAAAGTGCACGCTCTGGGCAGTTCAGGCCACAGACACACGAGGTGAGTATGCTGGAGACTATTATATAAACACTTCTCCCTTATAGCCTGCTCCAGTCACAGAACCTACCATATCTTTGCTTGTTTGAAATATTCTATTTTTTATTGAAAATAAAACTTTGCTTATACAAGTGATGTGCCCCATGAAATGACTAAATCAAGCTAATTAACTTACATGCTATCTCTCAGTACTTACTTGTGGTGAGAACACTTGCAGCCCACTGTCACGGCAGCTTTCCATAGAGACTCTTGTCAGCTTCAGTTCCCACGTTATACTGCAGCATTCTCTTCAGTAGTTGGGTGTTGGGATTCCTGAGTGTCAACACACAGAAGCATGAACATCTAGACACACTCTAGATGCAAAAACCAGATCAAAAGAGAAAGAGCTGTACCTGTGGGGCCATTTGAAGGAAATATAACTTCCAGTTTCTAGTAGTCCAGGTTTCATTTTGAATACTGACTATATGTCTAAAAATTTTTGTGGAATTTGCTTGCTGTACGTGGGGTTTTTTTTTGCATTATGCATTTCCACACAAAAAGTAAAGGTCATTAGGATGCTGTTCAAAGTGTCAGAACATTAAAAAGCAAGGGTCATGCATTCGGTGGGGTCTCACATCTTCAACAACACTACAGCTTTCAAATTATTTCTCAAGTCTAGCAAATGGACCGGAAAAGGGGAGATGGAAGAAGGTGAATGTCTGGGAAAAGTTGAAGAAGAAGAAGAGAAGTCAGAGTGGAGGGGAGAAAAGGAGGGGAGGTGAAGAAGTCAAAGAAGGGGGAGGAGGAGCAGAGGTAAGAAGGTGGAGAAGGAGGCAGGGAGAAGATAAGAGGCAGAGGAGGGAAGCGGGAGGAGGAGGGGAGATGGGGGACCTGGCCACGTTGTTCCAGCAGCAGCTCACGGTCCGGCCGGGCAGGGCAGCCCTGGGCCTGCCGCCTCCTCCACAGGCCAGGAGAGTCTCCCAGCCGGGCACAGGGTCATACCCTTCAGCCCCAGGCTGCCTGGGTTCGAGACCCTCCCAGACCCGCGTGGCACCGCGCACCCTGGCACCAGCCCTTGGCTCTCTTGCTAACCTGGGCCGCTTACACCCTCAAAAGGCTGCCAGCTCCGTGGGTGGAGGCCGCCATGGCTTCATTTGACGATTACCACTGGGTAACATGCTGCGCCTTTTCTCGCCCTCACACTGGGAGCTGGCCGGGGAGGACAGCCTCAGCGAGGCCTCTCACTCCTCCTCTCTTCTGTGGGGCTCACAGGGCTGGAGCCAGTTCGGAGGCCCCGTCCACCTCCCCATTCCTGTCCCTCTCGGATTCGTGGGCCAGATTTTAAAACTGTGACCACCAGCGAGAGGAGCAGAGCAGAGAAAAATAATTTTTAGTTTGACTTAGTTCGGTGGTCTGTTAATTGAACTAATTAGAATAATAATGATACTGAAATATAAAAATGGCAGCAAGTGTCTTTGACCCCCAAGGGACAAAGCCAAGATGAAGTGTGAGCAGAGGGAAGATGGCGGCCAGGCCGGAGCTGCCCCTGCAGCCGGCTCAGAAGGAAGAAGACTCAGAGGAAAGTGCCTCAGGCCTGCCAGCAGGACTCCGGCTGTGGGAATCCAGTCACTGCCTGTGTGGCTTCCTCTGCCTGCCACTGTCTTTCCACTGTCCCCTGGGCTTGGCCCAGCCCTCAGCCCCCGGGTTGCCTTCTAGCTTCTCCTGTGCTGTCGTCAACAAAGGTCCGTACCTTGTAAGATTTTGGTAACCCCCCACCCATGTAAGTGGCATCCTGCCTCCTTGGATTTGAATTCTGGACCTGCCATTCACTAGTTGTATAACTTCGGACAAGTTGGGATGAGTCACATAACCATTTCAATCCTATTTTGCACATTTATAACCTCCGATACATCAGCTTCTACCAATAACTATTATTTATTCTATTCTTTTCTATTCTACTTAATTTCTGGTCCCACTTCTCACCAGCTCTGTCCCTTTGGTCACCAGTTCTGCTACCAAATGGTGGATGGGGGAGATTAGAGTCAAATGTTGTCTTAGCCTTGTTGGAAGGATGGTGGTAATGAATGGAAAGCCTTGTAAACAGGCCCAGGTTATGGTGAGTGTCCAGATCCAAACTCTTGATTACACGCAGCAGAGAGGGATCACTGCTGTCTTGCCTTTCACAGCCCAGGGATGAGGAAAGGGCACCGAGAGCTCCTCTGGAGCTGCGGTGTGCTCCATTGTCTGCTCCTTCTTCCCCTGCCTCTGGTTCCACAATGTACAGAGGTAGGCCCAGGCTTGTATCGGCTCTTAAGTGAGGCCTCAGGGGACAGAACCACCCTTGAGTGTGCGTGACCTGGATGGAGTAGCTCTTGAGCTTTCTGAGGCTGCTCATGGAAGTTCACCTTCTATTCTCTCTTTGTTTTGTTTTGAGACAGGCTCTTGCCACACAGTTTAAAGTGACCTCCAATTAAAAATCCTCCTGCATCAGCTTGCAGAGTGCTGGGAACACAGGTGTGTGCCACCACACCCTGCTTTGCCTGCTACTCTTTATCACTTCTTGGGAGGCCTTGGGGAAGGTGGACGTTTCCACTGTCCTCCAGCAGTGTCCATCCATTTCTTTAGGCCCCAAGTCAGAAGATAGTGAGAACCCAAATAGACCCCTCACTGTCTTTACACATATCATGCGGGTGACGTCAGTGGTGTGTGGCCTTTGTTGTAACACTTGTGATGGTGTGGGCATGGAGGACTCCGAGGTGACGGGTTCTGAGGTGGGAAGGCAGCGCCTACAAGCGCCGGGGTGAAGGACAGTGCAGAAGGGCTTTTCTTAGCATTTTTCCAGGCTGTCTTCACACCTGGAAGCCTGTACACCAGGGTGCACATGAATGATGCCTTTCCCCTCTGCCACTTCACAGGGCCAAAGCAAAGGCCTTATGCACTTCTGAGAGGCGAAGCTCTGTCCTTTGGCTGAAGGAAAAAGATGCTCTCTACTCAGAGCAGGCTGCTTCTTGCTTGTAAGAAGTCTCCTACTCTCAGCAGGCTTGAAAATAGTGTTGAAATGGCCTATTTGGCATCAGAAAATGGGGTAGTGTTGGGGTTGATGAGCGATAATCTGTTTCTGCTGCACATTAAAATATTTTAAAAATATTTTGATGTCAAATTTCCTTGGCTGCCAAATTCTTAGTTCAATTTTCTCTTTATTTTCACTAAAATCGAAGGTTTTTCTAAAGACAGGAAGTAGAGGACTGTCTGCCTAGTGCATAGTGTGAGATTTTTCTACCATTGGCCGAGGCTTTAGGATTAAATAAAATATATTTTGGCCATAGAATTGTCTGGTAAAAAAGCTGGAAATTCTTAGAGACGATGAAGAATTAAGATGAGGACTGATTCCCCAGAAAAATCCACAGTGAGACGTCTGTGGGGTGTGGATACTTGCCTTCTAAACGCAGACAGACTGCTGAGTGCTGTAGATCCAGTTATTACACAATCTGTTATAACATAAGTAGATATCAATTTTAAACCCAAAATGGATTTTCCTAGTGGGACACATATAAAAACCTTTTCCAAATGAAAAAAAAATTCTGGTTGTAGTTGAATGTGACATATTTTAGTTGAACAGGACTACAAAAGAGACTGATTCAGATAAAGAATCTCTTTTTCAAACAATATGCTTTCCTGAAACAAGAAACAAAAACAAACAGGAATATGTCTCAATTACTTGTTTAATTTGAGAAAGGTCTTAATTATGCTGGTGATAATATCTGTATAGAAATGATTGAGAATTAAAATGCTCTTTCTGTTAAAATTATGTTTTTGCCTCTCTGGAAAATAACCCAGTATGTGCTATATTTGGCTGTCTGTGGGTAGAATTTTCATTAGCATTATTATAGAAGAGAGTGAAATTCCTGGCAGGGCCTTGCAAAGAGGGCCTGGGGTTCATAGACAGATTCATTGTAAAAACACCTATCAGGTTTGATCCATAGCACAGCACACAATCTACAGGAAGTCTGTTCTCTATTTGGAACCATTAGATTGCTCACGTCCAAAGAGGTGAGAGGGAGACTTGGGTCCAAGTTTCCAGAACTTTCGTGTCTTCCTTGTTTGGAGGACCAAGTATGCTTCTGCCAAAGGTAAAGGGCTTTCCGAAAGCCCGTTCTTCCCTCCCCATTCTACAGCAGCTGTTCGCAACAAGAATTTTGAGGAAATGTTAAATAATTTATAATTTTCAGCCACATTTAATTAATTTTCCACCTCATTACTGTTTACAAATGCTATCTCACATTGAATAATGACTTTATGTTTATCGGTTTGCTGGACAGACATAATACTAAGAAGAAGAGCTGCAAATCTCCAAGGGTAAACTGTTATTTAAACAGTAAAAAAATAAGAGAACTTAATGTTTTCTGAGTTGGTTATTCATGCTCTTTTCATACAAATTTAATACCGAGGTTCTTAACCTGAGGTCTGTGGAATAAAAGATCAATTTTCAAATTGCACAAAGCTTGCTAGTTTACTGATACATTAGCAGAATTTCCAATATACATGCATGTATGGTTTTCATTTTCCTCTCACCAGATTTTCAGTGGTGTCTAAGAATAACAAAGCTCTAGTGAGTACCTACAGTTGAAAGAGTCCCTGCATGCTAAATCCTAAACCGAAATAAAGACATAGGTAAATTGTAAAAGTTGGTTGGAATTAATTTTTATGATAGTTTAAGAATATCTATAAGCATGTCTTCAAATAAGTAGTTCATGTGGCTTAGCAATGGGAATACGCTCTGGGAAGTGTTTTGTTAGGCAAAAACATCATAGCTCACACAAACCGAGACAGTCTACTCAGCTATATACCTGGGCTGGACAGCATGTCATGGTATTGTAGTTTACTGTTCATAGGGTGATACTGAATAAAACAATATCAGCTTAAATAGGTCAAAGAGAAAATCAGTTCATTCAAGAGAAAATCATGGCGTAATGGGCCATGCCTACAGTCTCAGCACGTTTGGAGGCTGAGGCAGGAGAATCAAACTTGGCCTGAATTTCAGTAATTTAGCAATTTAACAAGATCCTGTCTCAAAATAAGTAATTTTTAAAAAGAGGAATGGAAAAGTAGCTCAATAAGGAGATCCTAGGTTAATTCCTGGATATTAAAAAGAAAAAGAAGTAAGTGGCAAACACTATATTCTTAAAAAATGATAAAAAATACAGAATACTAAATATATAAACTAATAATACAGTCATGTATTAATATATTTAGCTACTATATGCTGTACACAATTGTATGTGCTGTATTTTATATGATCAGCATTGAGGGAGGTTTAGAACAATATCACGATATTAAGACAGCTAAGCTATTGCTAAGCAGTAGAAATTCTTCATTTTTATTTTAATCTTATGGGATCACTATTATGTACACAGTTGGTCACTGACAGACATATTATCATGTAGCACACAACTGTATATTAAGAATTATTACCAGTAAAGAATATTCTGCATTTTATTGTCAAAAAACATCTTTTTCTAGCATTTAAGGGAGGAGCTGTGCCACACCATTTGTAAAATGTATTGGGGAAAAAATGAGAATTAAGTTGTGTCATATACTGGTACAAATTCTCATTGCTGAGTGCAAACATGATGCGTATATGTAATGTACCAACAAAAATTAAAAAAAATAAATTGAACCTGCTATTTCACAAGAAAGTGAACACTTTGATTTTCAAGGAATTATCAACAATGTAAAGAACACTGATAAGCAATTTTTTTAATAATTTAATAAACATTTCCCTCTCACTTTTGATCTGCACTGTAGTTTCCCAGCCATTTCATACCTTTGTGGTTCAGGCTGGCCCTGAGCTCAGCCTCAAATTCACATCACAATCCTCCTGCCTCTGCCTCCCGAGTGCTGGGATTACAGGCGTGAGCCACCACGCCCGGCACTGTGGTATGTGGTATTGGTTGCTGCTGGGATGAGTCTCCACGCCCAGTATTGTTTTGTGGTTACCGGGGAATCGAACCCGGGTCCTTGCGCTTGTGAGACAGGCGCCGAGCTAACTCCCCGGCCCTACCCCTCTCAGTCTTATTTGAGCGTCATACCTACCTTCTCATGCCTACAATACAGGAATGATATTCTTCTTGTTTTGGTAAATAAAATCAAATTGTTGAATGAGTTGACTGCAACTAACATTAGTCGGTTCAGATATTGGTCTTAAGACTTAAGAAAAAAAAATGTTATTTTCTAAGTGTAATAATAGCAGCTCTTGTTCTTTAACAATTCAGAGAGCACTCTAGGACCACATGTGGATTGATACTTGACTATTGTCATCCTAACATTCAAAATAGACCTTGTAATGATGTAAGCCTTCTGATAATTTAGATTTTAAACATGATGATAATGCAAGGTTATTTCCTATAATAAATCAAAGTTTGGTTGTAAATAATATTCACTTTATACCAAATAATGTTTCAGACACATTTTTGGTCACAATGGAATCACCAATTGTATCACCCACTTCCTGACTTATCTGTACCAAAAGCCACTTTTTTTTGTGTGTCACATGAAACTAGAAAGTACATTAATATCTGCAGAACAGCAGCATAAAATAAATATGTTTATGGAAAAGAAAAAGTGCAAATTATTTAAGTGATTTACATATTTTTATATTGTATAATACAATTGTAAATTTGTTTTAAGGTATTGATTATTTAGCTTGCCAGGGACTGTAATAAGCTCCAGGGATACAATGGTAACTATAGTGAAATTGGTTTATATTCTCAAAGAGCTTGGAGCATATAGAATACTGGGCATTTAAGACTTAGATCATATCAAGTGAAATTTTACGCACAAAATTTGCAAAGTGGATATTGAGTGTATATAAAATAGTGGAAAGCAAACTGGTTACAATACAGGGCCTCTGCTTATCAATCAGTTTCATGTCATGGAAGGTAACTATGGGTCTGCTTTGGTCTTTGTGAGTGTATGTGTCTTGTAAAAGAAGAAACTTTTCTTCTTGGAACACCAAGTTCCCTGGCATAAAGTTTTCCCACAGATTTAACTGGCTCTTGGGGGGATGAGAAAGGGGGTTTGTCAATGAAAACAAACATGGTTTGTCAGGTACTATATGGAAATCAAATTTTTCTTCCAACATGGAAGTCCATGATTTTTTACAAATGCTTTAATTCAATGTTGCCTTAATTTTCTTTTCTTGAAAATAACTAAAAGCATTTTATCTATCTATATTATAAAATAGCTGTCTGAGTAATCTAACAAATATATATTAATACTTTCTGATAATTAGGTTTTCTAAAAAGTCAATAATTTATATAGCTCTCCAAAATGGGCTAGAAAGCCTGTTTGTTCATTTCTTGAAAAATTTCATTACTTTTGAAAAAAAGTAAATACATATTCATTAAATTTATCTTTGTTATGAGTATATATTACATAACTAGAAGGAAAATATAAAGATTTTTAAAACATAAAGTTTTTAAAACAAAAAGTTTTTTAAAAAGTAGTCTGAGTTACATTTACATGCAATAAAAGTATTACTTTATTACTGAAAATTACATGACTTTTGGTAAATTTATTGAACTGTACCCTGACTACTCAAATTTAGTTTTGAACCTCCCGCCCTTAAAATATCCACTAAACAAATTGTTTCCAAATTCCTCCTTTCAAACGCCAGTCTTAGGGCACCGTGATTAGCTCCCTGTCTTTACAGAACTGAATGTTATAGGACATTTCAGTTAAATAATATTATACAATCTGTGCAGCATGACTTCAGATCATGCTTTTGAGGGTCATTGCTGTACAGTATGTTTTAGTATTTCACTACCTTTTGTCCCTTACCAGTAGTCTGTAGCACACACATACATGTTTTGCTGCAGTCCACCACTTGGTGATATCGAGAATATTCTCAGTTTGAACCATCCTGAATAATTGTCCCTGAAGATTCAAATCCAGCTGGGTTGATGTAATTTTCATTTCTTTTGGATCGGTAGACATTTTGGAGTAGAACAAGAGGAAGGTGTGATAAGTTTATGCTTCATGCTTGAGACATTGCTGTTTTGTTTTTCAAAGTAGCTCTGTCATTCTACATGGCTACCAGCAAAGCAAGAGGGCCTCAGTTTCTCCACACTTGTGCCAACCTCACCCTTGCGATTATATTCATTCTGGTGGCTATGTAGTGGCCCCTCATTGTGGTTTTGATTTTTATTTCTTTAATAACTAATGATATTGAATATCATTTCACATGCTTATGAGCTATTAGTATATTTCCTTTAATCAAATATTTCTTCAAATTTTTTACCTATATTTCAATTCACTTGTTAAATTGTAAAATTTCTTTATATATTATGGATGCAGGTTCCTAATTAGGTATGTATCTGATTGGGTCTTTTGGGGGTAGTCGAATATTTTTGAGTTCATTATATACTCTAGATAAGAGTCTTCTGACTGAGTAATAGCTGGCAATTTTTGCCTTATTCTGTAGGTTGCGTCTTCACTCTACAGACTGTTTCCTTTGCTGTACAGAAGCTTTTTAATTTGATATGATCCAATTTGTAGAAATATATTCAAAAAAGTTTTCTTCCTGTCCATGGATTAATTTTTATTTCTCTTAGGAGATATTAGAAAAGTAAGTTTTCCAATCCATTAATTTTCATTTTGGGAAGTTATGTCTGGTAATCTTCACTTACTCCCAGATATCAAAGATTTTTCAAGCTTTCTCATAGAAGTTTCCTAATTGTGGACTTTCTGTTTACATTCTATTCCATTTCCATTAGTTTTTGCATATAATGTGAAATGTTCAGAAAACTGATCAGGAAGACTCCTCAGGAGACTGACTTGGAAAATTATCTTTTGCAGGCAAATGTGTAAGGATAAATTGTACAAATAAATTCATTATTTCTATTGGGAAATAAGGAGTTGTTTTTATTACAAAAGATTGGGAACAAATTCTACTTTACAAAGTTGGACAAGTAGGCACCAGACTTACCCATAGATCTGGAAAAACCAAAACAAAGGCAAAATATACCCAGAAATGGTTCTCAAGGTATCAGCCCTCAGTAATGAAAATGCAGTGGGCCCAGGAGTTAGGAAATAATGAAGCAAGTCTAGTTCCAGTTTGCTGTGTTGAGAGAAATTCTAGACACGTGGACGGAGGGAGAAGGCAAGCCCAGCAGCTTCCTTAGGGTGAGGAGCAGTTGGCATGTTCGGGAGGCTAAGAGAGAGTAGAGCGACACGCAGAGAACGAACTCCAGATCTCTACCAAAGGGAATTCCCTGTGCACTCTGCTCAGAATGTGGGGATGAGGGAATGATGCTTAAGGATGCACTATCCACAGTGGTTTGTGGTAAGGGTTCGCCTCTCCCTTCGTCTTCTCAGATTTCCAGCTTCCTGCCATTGGGTTGAGGGCCTGCAAGTGATCAATTCTCTCATACAGGAATTTCCTTATTTGCTGGCAGACAAGATAAGGGTTCATTTGGTCATACAATTTGCTCCTTACTTGCTTGCTAAAGATAAAATTTTCCAAGTTAATCTCCTAAAAAAATCTTCCTCATCAATTTTTTTAACTGGTGGCAAAAATATTTTTTCTTTGACCCCTGTTGATCCTTTTAAGAAGAACATAACAAGTTAATGGATAACATTCCCTTTATTACACCATTTTCAATTAGTCCTGGTAGATTCTCTCTTTGTTATCTCCTCTGTGACTGGATTGCGGTGGTAGTAAGGAAGACCACTCGTTTCCACGAAACGAATCTATAGAGGAGTTGGGTGGGGGTGAGGGGGGAGGTGACTATTTTGAAGATTTTTTTCTACCTAAAATTTAGAGTGCTGAGCTGAAGAGAGAGACTAATTTATTGGGTTTCTGATCTCTGTAATCGCATATGCCTCCCTGAGCACAGCGGAAAGTTGAGATCAACTGCAGCTAATCACTGTAGGATTTAAACTTCAACAAATTAAACCAGGAGATTTTCACAGAGAAGCCTTAGACTCTTCTGCATCCTTTCCAAGACTTCAAGGAGCATTTCTCTTCAACCTCAGGGTAGAGTGAAATCATTACTCAGTCTTGTCTGGAGTGGGTGAGAATTTAGCTAATACTGATTTTTTAAAGAATATTTTTATTTCTTAACATGTATATTACTCAATGGATTTGGAGAGGATTACTGAGTTGGTTTATTTTTCCTTTTTGCAAAATCAGCTAGGCTCCTCAGAGGAAAGTAATTTGATAAAATCCTTGTCTAAAATGTAGAGTTTAAAGGATATCTGCTGAGGAATGTCAGAAATAGGGAGAGGAAGGAAATAACTCGCACGTCAGTGCTCTCATTGGTACTATTGCCAATTCTTTTTATGGCCCACTTCTTTCTTGGGCCAGCACTTGCTGCAGGGGCAGCTGTGGGGCTCGGAGCCAGCTCCCGTGAGTTCGAGTCCTAGTTCTTCCCCTCACCTGCTGAAGGTGTGAGGCCAGCTAGACAGCGCCTCTGAGTCTCCCTCCCCCACCGGACATGTGGACTGTGCCATCTCTTCTTCCATAGGTCCAACAAGAGGATAACTCAAGTTAATAGTTATAAAGCTCTCTACCAGTTGCTAGTGCACAGACAGTACCTATGTAAGTGTCATGTAAAACATGCACTGAAAAATACATTTAGCTGGAAATAAAATCACTTTCTGACCTAAGAATTACCCCATGAGTACTGTTATTTTATGCAAATGTATAAACACTTCACTCCAGTGGAAAATCTAATTTAAATGTTTGTAAGTATACTGGTATAGAGATTCTATTGTATTCTACTATAAAAATTCGACAAAGTGTATTTTCATCCAAAATATATTGAGTATTTCCCAAATATTAAACACAACACAGGTTGCTAAGAATCTGAAGATGAATACGGTGATGTAAGGATCACGGACATTAAAGGACTAATAAATAGATCATTTTAAAACAATATGGATAGAAAGTGAATGTTTCAAAATTATATCAGACAAAAGAACTTAATCTAGAAGTAGGTGTAAGGTTGGGCAAATAGTTCCAAGAAAGCTCCCAGAAGTCAGTAAGGCCCTAGAGGAGGGAAATACTGTACCTAGCAGTATTTCCTAGCAGTACCTTCCCCGGATCCACATGTTGGAGCTTAAGAAGGAAGGGTTGAGATTTATGTGGTTTATGGTGTATTATGCTTCTTTATTACAATGTTTATAAACAATCTCTTTAAAGAAGGCTATATTTATTAAAAGAGATAGTAAGAGAAAAGGAAGAGTTGCTACAGTGGAAACTGGGTCTTCCAAGCTCACCATCATGAGGGGTCTCTGTTCTGGGGCTGGACTCAACTCTCATGTTGAAGACATCATTTTATTCTGTCCCATGGGGATTTGAGGTAAATACAGACACTTAGTAACTAGATTCATTAAAAGCCAGTTTTCACCCACATAGGTTATGAATATCCCATTGTTCAAACCAACTTAAGAAATCAAAGGAGACGTCTACATTCTGATTGGCTGCCACCAAGCAGAACATAGATACTCTTAGGGCAATTTTCAGCAAGCAACAAGAGCAGACACTAGCTCTTTTTGGACCTTAATGACTCCACTGTTGTTTGAGGGTTAGACACAGGATCCTTTTCTGGAGATAGCTGAAGAAAATTTGTTAGTTTATTGTTTCATGCATCCCAGTTTTAGAATCAGTTCAGGATTATGGTCTTATTTTAATATATCCTTATGTCAAACTAATTATTACTGTATGACTGACTTGGAAAGAACTTTCTCTAAAAGCAGATTCATATGTATATAGGTTGTATTAAAGAAACATAAAAAAATGTGGTCTTTGATAGAGTGTGATGTTTCTCCTTCCTCTTCCTTCCTTCCTTCCCTCCCTCCTGCCCTTCCTCCCTCTCTTCTTCTCTTCTTTCTTTGTGCTGGGTATTGATATGCTCTACCCTTGAACTACACTCAAGTTCTGTATTTTTTCTTGTCAAAAAGATTATACAGCCTTTTCCACTATAAATTATTTCTGCTGTGTAAATATCCTTCATTATCTGTTGATTTCTATTTAGTTTTAAAGAATCATCTTTTCTTTATATTTTCTCTCACTTCAGAGGCTTGTAATATTTACACACTTATTGTTCATTTATTTATAGCAAATTGTTTACTAACATCTTTAAATACACTTCTAGAGCCAAGCAGCAAAGGAATTCCTAGGCTTTGCATCTCTGGCAAGCAGAAAGTAACAGGAGGAAAGCTTAAAGTCAAAAGGCAAAATAATACGAGAGAAATAATTGCTACACTTCATTTTCAACCTTAGAGGCAAAAGGAAAAATCCGAGGTGTGTACAGCCCACTCCTTGATGCTTCCTTCCATGGCCAAGTTAATAGCTTGATCTCTTAAAATGCCTAACGGTCAAACCTCATATGCATAAAATATTTTCGATCTCCTTTGAAGTTTGTCTTACATTTAATCAATAAATCAATAATGATTTCCTGAGTCCAGCATTGCAATACCTTATCACACAGGACAAGGGGTCAGCTCTGATAAATGGTTTCCTATCGCCAATGATTTCAGGTAGTTGTTGGGGAAGCAAAACACAAGGTATGAAAACAATTTTTAAGTCAAATTCAGCACATAGATGTTGTCTTATGAGAGAATACAATGACTTGCAAATTTCAAAAGAGAATTAGGACAGAGAAGCTAAGAAAGTTTAACATGGTACAGGTGGGACTTGGGAAGAGTCCTAAAAAATAGATATATTAATCCAGAGTGATGTAGAGTATATTTTAGAAATGGAAAAGTATCATGAAAAAGTGAACAATAATGAAGCAGTGTAGGTGTGTGCGTGTGTGTGTGAATGAGAGAGAGAGAGAGAGAGGGAAAGAGAGAGAGAGAGAGAGAGAGAGAGTTTGTTTATTGAAGGTAAGACTTCCATAGAAGGTAGGCTGTCAGGAGGGAGGATATTCTTGTTCATACTGTCAGGACATTTAAATAGGTAAAATATATCCATTATTTATAAGGTACTTACCAACAGTAGGGGTCCTACATAAATGATCCACTTCCATCTTTAACTGAAAGCCTGTCTAGTAGGTGATCTTATCTTCATCCCCATGTTTCAGAGATGGAACAGGGGCCCAACAATCAGCAGAGCCAGGCTAGGTCCTTAGGTCAACTGCTGGGTCTAGACTGCTCCTCCAGGAGAAGCAGCCACAAGCCTCCAAGAAACAAGGATTATGACCATTGTCTGGAAGGTGATGGAGGCTGTCCCAGCTCTCTGAGTGACGTGATGAAGTGACATCCAAGAATGCAAAGCCTATCAGAGGTGAACAGGGAAGAACTCATGACATCCGTGGGGAGAGGAGGATAAAAGTGCACACAACTTAGCATAGACATCACCACTGCTTTTTCTCTCTCTGTATTTCTGGCTCTCCTGCCAGGTGTTTGGATGTGTTTTAAAAAAACCCTGAGCTGTACTAATCACCTTTACCCTAACACTTTCCACCCTACCTTGCCTTCTCTTTAAATTAGCCAAAGGAACTATGTGGGAACCCACTTATAAGTAATGTAATTTGGCCAGGTGAGAGGGGATGAGGTTGTGAGCCTGGAAAGAAAGTGAGTTGTACTTCAGCATCTGGAGTGGGTATAATCTGTCACTTCCATGTGCATCATGCTCACTTCAGGCTCCCCTAGCTAGCTAGCTTGATAATAAGCTATCACTTCTGTTCACAGACAGTGTGATCATGACCATGTCTCCTGTCTTTTAAGAAAGGCAATGTGGTCTAATTGTCTTCTTCTCACCTCACACCTTGGCTTTTAACTAAATCTCACTGCATCAATGCTTGTTTTGAATGACTCTGCTTTTATAATTTTTAAGAAGGATGTTCTTTAATCTAGATAGTTCCATAATTCAGTAAAATACAGAGAGAAATAACTACAAACACCAAAACTTCTTCTTTTGAATTCAGAAGACTAATGTCATCTACTAACTCCCTCGTCTTCCAAATTTAGAAAACCATACTCTTACTAAAAAGAGAAAAATACATTTGAATTATACGGGTTTCACAGCCCCTTCTAAATACTTACATATTTTTGCACTATGAGTTGTGTTCTTCTGCTGTGGCTGTTGGGAATACGAGCTATGCCCAGCCTGAGTGAGTTCTGGAGATTCTCTTGCCTTCTCCTTTCTAGTGGTTCAACCTCCACCCTGGGTGGTTTTCTCACACACAGATGCTCCTTTGTACTCAGCACATCTGGAGCACTAATTCTCTCTCTGTCTTTCTGTCTCTCTGTCTCTCTCTGTCTCTGTCTCTGTCTCTCTCTCTCTCTCTCTCACTCTCTCCCTTTTTGAGTCCTTTGTTCTTTTCTCCTTGTGCATACCTCTCCTCTTCACAATTTTGCTAGGTTTTCTTTCAGTCCACTACTATTCCTTGAATTTTTAGCTCAGGGAGACCAGCAGACTCTAGCACAGTCACACTGTCTGTTACTAAATGCATAAAAATGATTCTTTCCAATATGTATTTATACTGTTTTTTAGCTATCTAAGGATGGAGAGTAAATTAGTCTTGGTTGGAAGCAAAAGTCCAGTTATTCATATTTTATGTGTCAAAAAGTAAAACAAAAATCAGAAAACTTTTAGCACTTACAGTAAATTAGGAAAGACTGACATGTTCAAAACTGAATGTGGACTCATTTTAAAAATGTTCTATAAACTCTGCGAGTGAAATATGGATCTCTTCCAGACTCATTACATTTCTTCACAGCAAAAGTTGATGCTCCAAACTTCTGTTGTCCTACACATCAAAGATTTTTTAGGAATTACCCCAAAAAGAATTTCAAGATCAATATCATGAAAGCTTGTTCACTACGTTTGGGACCAAAACATGTGCAGACTCTACATGTTTAGTTCTAAGTGGCGTTATAACTGACAATAAAATGTTTCGATGTAAGCAGTGAGTGTTGTGACTGGTTGAATTTGGTTAAAATGTTATTCACTTGGTACATCTTCTTTTATGTATCCCTATGCTGAAAATATTTCTTATCCCATTTATTTATATTCATGGTAACACAGAAAATTTTGTTGTATTTTCTCTCTGTATATGATTTAGTAGGTTTCTCAGATAAAAGTGTTAAAATCAGTAATCACTTTATAGTACTGTTTTGTGGCCAGTGAGGTTTCACCAAGGCTCAGCTTTCAGTCTCTCTGTCTGTCTGTCTGTCTGTCTCTCCCTCCTTCTCCTGGTAGTACTGAATGCATGGCCTTTGCACTGAACTATGTCCCCAGCTTTATTTATTTAATTAGACAGATAGTCTTGCTAAGTCACGCGGTTGCCTGGGCTGGCTTGCATTTACAGTTTTCCCCAGTAGCTGGTCAACTTTTAATGTCTTGTTCAGAAAATTGGATAGACATTTTTCCTTGGATAAGGGTTGGCATATAATCAAGAGCAGGTTAGTTCGGATCCTGATTTTTTTTTAAGAGTAGGTTCAAGGAGCAACAATGGGGAAAGGTCTTGGCCAATAAGGATGTGACAACCAAGAATCCAACAGATGTAAAAGATAATTTATCGTGAGAAGAAACATGTGGTCACAAGTAGAAAAAATATTTCAAATCTAGGAAAAAAGTGATTTGGGTGTAGATAGTCCTTAAAGATTCATAGACATTAGAACCATCTTCCCTGGAGAGGATTGAATAGGAAGGATGGAGAGTCTCCTTTTCTCCAAGGAACTGGGGGAATGTGAAGAGAGGACACAGATACAAACAAAAGTAGAAGTACTTACTAATATCAGAATGTTACTTGAGTAAAGATGTACTTGCTACAGGGCTGAGTGGTGGAAATCTGCTCACAGCTGTGATCTGCCTAGATATAAGGGCTTGCTAAAGATGTAAGTGACCCCAGGAGAGTCTTCAGAGGGAGGCGGCCAAGCAGATGACTACAATGTTGTTAAGTGTCACAGTGCTAGAAAAATGTGCTGAATGTACCACTCCAGACCCTTGGAGTCAGCTCCACTTGTATCCACATCACCCTGGAAATCTAACTAGGCCTCCTTTCTCCAAGGGCTCACATTCCCCGCTACTAGTTTTCTATGTGTTATAAGACTGGATTCTTTAACAACTGCATACTCCTAGTTTTCCTTTTAACTCATTTCCCTTGTCTTTGGTTAAGGTTCTTAGTGTCTACCAAGAGCATGTGGAGCCTCTTTCTAGGACATGGCATGAAAATCCACTCCAATCCTTGCGTACAGTAGACCTTATATATTATCAAAGAACCTGTGGTCTGGGTGGTATGCATCTTTTAATCTATTGATCAGTGAATTGTCTTGACCTGGAGTTATATTCTAGACAAGACTTGTTTGAATAAATCTCTGGTGTGAATTGGTTTTCTTTGTTTCAGTTCAATGCCCTTATATTGAACATCTGTTGTGAGCTATGGCACTGGCCAGAGTCCTGAGCTGCAAATGTCAAATATCGGGGCTCAGTCTCTGAAACTGAGCGGTAGGGGTTTGCAGAATGCACAGGTAGCAGCATTTGGAGGAGGCTTTGAAGACATCTGCAAGTGCATTTCCTGGGA
This sequence comes from Petromus typicus, assembly GCA_004026965.1. Taxonomy (NCBI): domain Eukaryota; kingdom Metazoa; phylum Chordata; class Mammalia; order Rodentia; family Petromuridae; genus Petromus; species Petromus typicus. The sequence goes on from PVIR01015951.1 coordinate 21,722, forward strand.
GGATGCCATTTAACAAAGATGTTGGAGATCTTCATCCCAACCTGAAGGTGAAGGGAAGATTAGAAAGTCCCATAGGGTGGTTCTGTCCTTTGCTTCTTTGTCTTAACAAATTTAGGAAACTCTTCAGATAAAGTTTTATCCTATGGTCATAAGTATCACGATGAAATAAAAGTATAGGGCTGTCCATGAAACAGTTTAAATGGACCATTTTCATCATCCTGCTCTCGAGGTGTTGTTCAAGTGTAGTTTCAGGAATTATCTGTCATTTACGTCTCCAGATTTAATTCTGGCTCTGTCATTTAGAGGCTGCACTCCTATCTCCTGGCCTTGCCACAACTGGGCATGATTATAGATAATAGTTGCTTTGCAAGTGTGCCATTTATGAATTTATTGCTTCTTAGTTCCAAATGTACCCTTCAGTGTACACTGGATGATAACAGAATTTGGTCCTCCTGTGATTTCCTTGGCTTGACGACGTCCTTTCTGTATCTCTCTCATCATGGACCCAAGAAATCCATGCAGTCTGCACAAGGCTATCATGGCCAGCGTGTCATACAATACAGGGCGTTTCCTTCGTGTCTCATCCACGTTTTCTGTGCACAGCCGGCGCCTGGCTTCCCACCGCCCATGCAGGACACTGGCAATGATCCTCTGCCGGTGAACGAAGGGCATCTCTGGCACGGCCAAACCGTCAGACTCCTGCGCCGTCTGGAGGCTGACTGCGCCTCTGCAGGGACCCTCGTCCCCCTCCTAGTTTGCCTCCCTAGGGAACCTCCCTCGGCTCTGGGCTTCTGTGCGGTTTCCTTGTGTCTTGTGGTTATTCTTGTGTCATTGCTTAATCATTTTTTCTATTCCATTTCTACTGTTTCAGCCACTGTAGATTCTATCTCCTGATCAGACTCAGACTGTGATAAGTTATAAAATGTATACGATGAAACGTCAGCACAATAAATAATAGCAATTATAGCTAATCTTATTTCTCTTTCATACTCTTCTCACACAAACTTTAAAGCTTGCTCACAAGCGTGTGTGTGTGTGTGTGTGTGTGTAAGAGCTTGTGTATGAGTGTGCTTCTCCTATGGTTTGCTACATGTCCCTTGTTACAGGAAATGTAGGTGACAGAGCTGGAAGGAGGTTTTAAGATCGCCCAGCTCAACTCCACATGAAGAAACTGATTGATAGGCAACCTGAGTTTCGCGCTCCGCAGGTGAGATCTATTAAGATCCAGATGCGGACTTCCGCTGTGAAAGTTCGAAACAGAGTCATCTATTTTCTGTCTCACTTTCCTAGAGGTTAAGGAACAAACTCCCATCAACTAAGTAGCTTCAGACAACAGAGACTATCCAGTTACATTTCTGGAAGCCAGAAGCTCAAAGCCGTCAGGCTGTGCTCCCTCTTGGCAGCCCTGGCGAGCATGCGCGTGACTGCTCGTAGGGCCGCGCCGATCTCCTGCTCAAGACTCTTCATCACATGTGCAAAGGCTTCTTTTCCAGAGTGGTGCTTGCAGGTTCCGGGGATGAAGGCATAGGTATCCCTGTTGGTAGAGCACCACTCCGTCCACTACCGTTTTTAAAAACCATATTTAGAGCCCTAAAGTGCTATGATCCATCACTCCATGAACTCACTTCGTAAGAGCCAGAAATGTTTCCAACAGTTATCTATTCAATGGGTAGATTGTGCTTAGATTTTGTAATACTCACGCGCTTAACTCTGTAAACATGTAGTCCTTCTGATAACACATATTCTGTCCGGTTGTTGGACAGAGCTGCAGGTTTGTCTTAAGAACAACTCGCGCGTAGGAGAGGTTGCTGGCCGCGAATGATGACAGCAAGTCCTGAGGGAAGTAGCTGGCCAAGCGTTACTGCTCTAGCACTGAGTGCGGGCTGTGCCCGAGGAGCACTCCGAGCCTCAGCGACTTCGTGAGGTGACAGGCAGTGTGTGGAGAGGAGGGCTGACTTGCCGGTAGTCCTGGGAACATTCTGTCCATTTTCTTCTGTGTATTTGGAACTGACGTCTGTAGAAGATTCCTATATATCCAATGGTTTTCACTCCTTTTCTTCCTTGTGCTTAATCCCAGTGAGGTAAAGGGTTTTTAAAATATTCATTAAATTAAATTTAAGATTAATTTTGAGCATAGTAATAGCCACTATTTGAACAGCAGGACTATATGCTGTGGTTGGGAAAGAGAGAGAATGACGTGCTGTTCTTACAGAGGAGCACTGGCTTAAAAAATCTGCATTTGATCCAGGAGAATTAGTACCAATTTACTGGGAAATGTGGATAGCTGGAAAGGGTCCCTTACCTGCGCAGCAGCCCAAACTGGACACAGCCCTGTGAAACTGTACCTTCTGATAGGTCCTGCCATTGCCCTGCCTCCTGGTCCTGACGGTGAAGAAGAAACATGTTTTGAAAGGTTCATTGGCAGCTATCTTTTCTCCCACATTTGTTTGCCTTTATTTGTGGATGTGGGGCAGCAGTAATAGTAACAGTAATGTTTTCTAATCCAAAGTTAGAACTTTAATATACAAATTAAGTTGAATTGACTGAAAGCAAACTTCTGCTGATTGCATTTGCTAAATAAAATTTCTAAATACAGGTTATTTCTTTTCTGGTAGCAGCTACACCAAAACAAAAGCTAAACCCTGTCTTCTAGACAATAGAATCACCCACGGAGTGCTCTAAATTATTTTTCCTCGAACTTAGATGGTGGTGAACATCACTGAGTCTTCCTATATATATTTCCTACACAGAAAAGGTCAGAATTTCCTTGATAAATGGCAAAACCATGAGTATTTGTTCTTGACTCACAACTGCTTTGGAGTCTATCATCTTCTACTCTAAAGAGCTTTTTAATTCTCATAACTTGAGAGAGATAATTTCAATCAGGAATTTCTCTTTAACACCTGCAAATATTCTTTTTTATCAGAAGATCATAGTAATTGAAAGAGCAGTGAGTGAGAGACTGGGAGTGAGTCGGGCCAGGCTCAGAGAGCAGTTCTGGTGTGTGAGACCCGGAAGACTTTCTTCTCCTGCCATTTTGCTTCATTTGATTGGTGAGTGGCTTCCCCTGAAGACAGGAAGGGGTGGGTCAGAAAACAGATGCTAGGGTTGACTAATGATGTGCGTATGATTTCTAGTACTCTGCTGTCTTCCCTTTCCCCTGGCCTACTGTTTTTCTTCTATGCCATCCTGACCACAGTTCTTTCTCCACTGTAAGCTAGGAAAGCCTAAACATTCATTCATTCATTCATTCATTCAACAGACACAAACTGAGTTTAATCACGCATTCTGCACTATGTTAGACAGATGGAAGGGATTGACTAAGCAAAATGCTGGCCCACTCAGAGCTTCTAGTCTAGCAGGGAAGTTAGATTCTGAACCACAACAGTTCTTCATGTAATATATAAGGTGGAAGAGTTCTCCGGAGTCCTAGAGCTGTTTCCTGAGAATTCCTTAGCAAAGTAGTTCAGTTCCACTTTGGGGCTGAGCCAAGCGGTGGAGCCCATACAGCATGGCCAGCTCTACTGGAGTGGGGAAGAATAGATGGGGCCAGAGAGGCTACGAGGACACAGGTCTGTGGCTCTCGAAGTTCAAGAAAGTGAAAGTGGCAATTCTGATATGGCAGATAGAAAGTGAAATTAGTACAGTAGCTAAAAAATTGTATAAAATGTGAAAGTGGCTGAGTCACTGGATGTATGTGGTTTACTTTATCAAAGATGTAAACAAATTGTATTTAGAGAGCTGCTGTCCTCAGGGACAAGTCCTGAGGAGACACTATCTAAAGTGGGTCTGGAGCGTTCTCAGTATGAAGCCCCATGGGAAACCTCGGGGCTTTTAAGGTAAATTTAAAAATTTTGTGGGGGGTTTCTAGAGTGAGATTTGTGTGATTTGCATTTGTGTTACTCTATCTCTCCCCTCTTCTCCTCCTTTTCACTGAGGTTTATTTAGTGATCTGCTATGTTCCCCCCTGCCAAAGAGAAAATTCTTTTCAGGATGCCTGCAAAGGATCTACTGAGAAATCTGTGTAACTATCTGCACCACAGGCCCTTTGCACACATGCTCACACAGCCCAGCCCGGTGTGTCAGACCTTCCAGGGTCTTCCCGGAGGAGGGGCTGTGACCAGCCTCTAAAACCATGAGGTCTGAGCAGGACATGGCCCAGCCTCCAGAGAGTGTGTCCTTCCCCGGGACAGAGAGTGGATTCTCAGGATAACAAGCACTGGCCAGTAAAGTGCATGGACAGCAATAGCTGCTGTTTTAAACAATTCTTGCTGTGGCTTCTTGGGAAGTCTTCCCTGGCTTCTTCTATCTTAATATATGTAAAATATGTATATATAATATATATATATATTTTTTTTTAAAGTTTTTTTGAGACAGGGTCTCACTTTTGTAGTTCAGGCTGGCCCTGAGCTCAGCCTCAAACTCACTTCACAGCAATCCTCCTGCCTCTGCCTCCCGAGTGCTGGGATGACAGGCGTGAGCCACCACGCCTGGCACTGTGGTCTGTGGTACTGGTTGCTGCTGGGGTGAGTCTCCACACCCAGTATTGTTATGTGGTTACCAGGGATCGAACCTGGGCCCTTATGCTTGCAAGACAGGCGCCAGAACCACTGAGCTAAATCCCCAGCCCCTATCTTAATATTTTAAAATGTAAAATTTTTCTCTTTAAATAAGCCCTTTGTTCTTCTATACTTCCTTCTGAAAGGAATCGCCTCTTCTCTTGAAGGCAACAATAAAAATTTTCTTGTGTATGGCTGTAGTGAAAGTGACAGTTTCTTATGTTGTGACTAGAAAGGTAAATTGGTGGGATACCGAAGAGAAATAAAATATATATAAAGATGGTCACATGACTCATGTCATTTGATCTGTGTGGCATGCATTGGCAGAAAGGCAAAAGAATTGTTTATATTTAAAGATTTTCATTACATTATATTATTCATAATAGTGAAAATTTAGAGGCCCAAATTCCCTAACATAGATTATCACTTTAATAAATTATGAAATATTTACATAATTACTTACTAAGCATGCATAAAAATAATGTTCTGAATAATATTTAGAAAAAGATAAATGTTTAATGAAAGACTAATGTGTTTGAGCCATACATAAAGTAGTGTTGTTATTGCAATTATATTTATAAAAATTATTACTACTGAAAACATTAAGAAAGGAAATGCTCAGGAGTGGATGAAATTAGGAGTGTTATTTTCTTTACATTCTGTTAAATTTTCATGTCTAAAATAATGTACATTATCTTAATAATCAGGAAAAATATATACAGGATCTCACAGTGGTCACGCACATTGGTGGTAATAACACTTCTGGAAGCCACATCGGCCTCGTATGTGCTTTTGAGCCACAGCAGTTTTTTTATGTCATTCTTGGTAATCGCCAGTCTTTCATTTCATTTAACATCTTTCTGCTATTTCTTTATTTGGTAGTCTTGTTCTTGGCCTTCTTTGGTACATTTCCCCATTCCTTTGGTAACATGTTTTTTGATGACATATAACTTCTCATTTTTTTCTCTTTTAACCTGCCCTTTCTTGGCCTTTATTTTAAGCCTTTAATTGCAAGACATGTTATTTACCTTAGGGTTTGTTCTTTTTTATTTTTCCCCATTTATTTAAGAAAAAAATCAGAAATCTAAGAACACAGAAAGAGCCCTCAGCTGTTTACTGTGTAGCTTTATGTTCTCAAGTAATTCCCCTAAGCTTTATGGCTAGAAGGTATTCTGTAGAGATCACAGTTCAGCCTTTTTATCTTCTTTACGTATATTGCATTCAAAAATGAAAAACTGAGGTGTCGAGAGGTTAAAGAACTGTTCTCAAGTCAGGAAGCAAGTTAACCACCAAGCTGCCTAGAACTCCAGAAAGCCAATGCCGAGTTTTATCTACACAAGCTGCTCCTGATTCCTTCTCTGCAATTTCCTAACCCATAAGATGGTTCTAACTTCGACTTCTCTAATAGAAGGCTTGTTGTCCTACCATGAAATCTTTGTGCAAAGGAGGGTAGTCAATAAGGAAGAATAGTCAAGGTAAAATCTAAACCCAACCCATGTACCGTCAGAACCAGATGCTGGGATGTCAGCTGTGTTTAGCAGCATCACCGACTTTGTCCATCCTAATTATTTAATGCCAAGAAAGTCCTTTGAGTTTTTTATTCTCATTGTAGCAACTTCAACATAATGAAGTCTGAACTCAAAGTCTTCCTCCACCATTCTCAAAGCTTCACCAAATATCTTATCAGACAGGGAAGAAAGCGGAGTTATGCCACCTCCTCCTTTTCCTCACACTTCTCCAGTCACCACAGAGCTTTGTCATCTGAAATCCTAGCTGTTGGTCACGACCCTTCACTCTTGGTCTCCCTCACACCTGCTTCCTTTAAGCTCAGACCCATCACATCCGGTTGGGGACCCGACAGAACCTTCCGACTTTCATGCCCACCCTGGTGCTCTTTGAGATGCACATCGATGGCGAGGCCCTCTGCTGATCAGGACTGTCTTTCCTTTCTATCAAGGCAAAGCATCATTCCACAGCGATATATGTGCACCCATGTTTATAGCAGCTCAACCTGTGATACATAAATCTTGGAAATAGCCCAAATGCCCATCAATGGGAGACTGGATAAATAAGATGTGGGGTTTTTTTTGTTTTATATAAAATGGAGTGCTACTCACTTATAAAGAATGATAAGTAAGAGTCATTTATACTCAAATAGATATACCTTGATGATGTATTCATAAGTGAAATATATAGGGCACAGATGTGTAAATACCATATCTTTTCTCTAGTATGAAAAACTGAAGATGTAAAGGAGTGACAAAATGTATGATAGGTAATGTGAAATAGGAAAAAAACATGCAAAAGGAAAAAAGAAGGGCGGGTAGTGGAACATAAAGAAGAGAAAGAAAGAAATTTGATAGTAAAAAAATGAAAACAAAGCTTATGTATATAGGGGGTAGGGTTGTAGAGAAGGCAGGGGAATGGGGAAAACAGAATCACAATGGGTCAGGTATGGGCACAAATTCTCATTGTTGAATATGATCATAATGTATGTATAAGAAGCAACAATAATTTTTAAAAAGACAAAGAGAAAGCACGGAACGTGGCCCTCACGATCTGCCCTGATTATTACCCCACCGCCCCAGGCCACCCCAGATCCCCTCGGGGCTCCCTGTTGCACCCCAGCTTGTGTGTGCACACGGTGCATCCGTTGTTTCCCTCTGAAGAGCTCGGACTCAGGACTCAGGTTTGGCTCAGTCTTTATTTCTTCCCTCTGGGAAGCCCGCTCAGTTCATCCTGCCATGGAAAAAAAGCACTACTGGATACTGTTAGAGCTCTTCCTTTTTTCCTTCCCAGTAGGCTCACTTTGTGTGCTGATTTGATTAATGTCTTATTTCCATTTGACTACAGGCTCCAGTTTTTGTGCACAGCATATAAAAGACCCTCAGTAACCTTTTGTTGAATGAAGAAATCAATAAACTTGTATTTAATATTCCACAAGCGTTACATGCATATTAGGGAGGCAGCCTACATTTTCTCCTCACGGTGCTTTTGTTTGTAAAGAGGGCTGACTTCCATTAAAAAGTAGTCATTCATCTCTCAGCTTCGAGGGAATGTTGAGGAAAATCATGAGCTGTAGGTGCCGCTGGCCTTAAACATACACTATCCGAGCTCCACTGGCCACACAAGGACCCCGGCGATCTCGGCGCCCACACGTGTGTTCAGCACGCTACCATCCCATGGCTGCTCTTCCAGACCCACCTGATCTCTCTGTCTTGCCCGTCCATGCCCACCTCCATCTTCTCGGCTGCAGGGTCTCACCGGAGAAGGCGGGTCTGCCATGGTGGAAAGCCCCTCCCCACGCGCGGCCTCCCGCCTGATCCGTGCCTCCTACATTCACCCCTCTTATTCCTGCAAGGACTCACCGGATCACTTTATGTTTTCTGTTTTCAATTTGAATTTCGCTGACTTTAACCATCAAAAATGTCATAAGCAAAAGCATAACAAACAAAACAATGTATACACATACCATAAATAAACCAGAAACACTTCTTTGTGAAATGTAAGAAAATTGGATGTGCTGTACTTTAAATATCTACACGTATGAATTTTGTTAACAACACTTTGGTCAGAAGTGCTGGTAATATTTTCTCTTTGAATCCTGAACCTTCTCTTCCCCATGTGACATCTTCAGGCATTAACTTTAGTTCACATTTCACAGAGATGCCTTTGAAGTAAAGTGTCCAGTGCACAGCAGACCTGGCGGCCTGTGTGAGGACAAGATCTGTTTATCACCTGTTTCTGGGAAAGAATTTTTCCTTCCCCTTTTTAAAAAAATTTTTTAATTTTTTTTTAAAGGTTTTTTGAGACAGGGTCTCGCTTTATGGTTCAGGCTGGCCCTGAGCTCAGCCTCAAACTCACATCACAGCAATCCTCCTGCCTCTGCCTCCCGAGTGCTGGGATTACAGGCGTGAGCCACCACGCCCGGCACTGTGGTATGTGGTGCTGGTTGCTGCTGGGGTGAGTCTCCACGCCCAGTATTGTTATGTGGTTACCGGGGATTGAACCCGGGCCCTTGCGCTTGCAAGACAGGCACCGGAACCACTGAGCTAAATCCCCAACTCTTCCTTCCCCTTTTTGTACAAAAGCTCTCCATTTTCTCTCCTCTAGACTGGACTCTTTTTAGGAATTATCTGCATTTTTCTTTTTGTTGAATTATTTCCACAATCTAGCCAATATTTTATAATATTTTCCATTTTAAGCAAAACAACATACTCTCTTGCCTCTATCTTTCCCTCTACATAAAAAGCTTTTGTTGTAGCCACTCCTCCTCTCTGAATTGCTAAATTCAATGCTTGGGTTGTTCTCCTCCATTCCTTTCTCTGTCAGTCCCGTGACTAGCTCCTTCTGCCTTGGAGCTCCTTTTCCGTTTGCTCTGGAACACTATTCTGTCAGTGTTTCTCTTACCTCCCTCAATTCATAGGCTTCACTCTTGATTCCTTCTTACACGCCAGCCTCTCAAGACCATGGTGATCCATAGCTAATGTCTCCTTATTTTTGTCCTGTTTGCCAGAGCAGCCTCATTGATTTCGTTGAGTACCGTGGTTTGGAGCAAAATTTCTGTGCTGATGACTTCTAGTTTTTATAACTGTAGTCTGTACCTTTCTCTTGACCTCTGGATTCATGCATTCAGTGGCATATACACAATCAGTATCTACAATTAGATATCTAGTAGACATATCAAATGATTCCTGCTCAGAACCAGACACTTGATTCCAATTTTGTCTCCTTGAAATCCACATTTTCAGTTCCTATCTTAGCAAATGACCATTTCATTTTTCTAGATCCCAAATCTTGGAGTTCTCCTTGTCTTCTGCTGTGTCACATGGGCTGGGGATTTAGCTCAAGTGGTACAACACCGACCCTGATTTGTGATAGCCCACATTTCATCCATCAGCAAGTCTTTTTAGCTGAACCTTTGAAGGCCTCCAAGTCAATCCCTCTGATACATTCATCCTTACCATCTCTCATCCGGATTATTACAAGAACCTCTTAAGTGGTCTCTTGATTTTGCCTTTGTTCTCCTCATGAACCTTTAGTTTTCACAAAGTAGCTAAAGACTTTTTAAAATTACTATACATTTTCCAGATATGAAGAATGTATGGTACACAATTTGCCATTGATAATAAAATCTATACAAAATGCTTTTGTTCACTTTCTCCAAAACTTAAAACCCACTGAGCATTTTTCCAATGTTAAAATTAGTTGCCAAAAGTTCAGATGAGTGAGAATGAGGTTACTAAGGCAATGTTTTTTGAAATAGATGTTTCTAATACTCTGGTTTCTCTTCATACCAAATAAATCTTTTGCCTTTTACTAAAATAGATGTTTCCAAATTACAGACCAAAATTTTGTATCAGAACTGTTCAACCCTCACCCCCCCAAAAAGATACGGATCTTGAGGGCCCCTGTAGATGTATTGAACCAATACCTACTTAAGATCTTTAAGACTTGGGAATGAAGAAAACATATATATTAAAGGCTACTATCATCATCCAGTGTTAGTAAAGCCAGCCTGTACCTGGAATCTATGGCAGTAAGAAACTTACACCAGACACATTACTTTAGGTTTTATTCTGTCTCTTGTACTCTCCAAGTCTCTTAAACAGCTTTTGTTTTGATTCTAATTTTAAATGCCCCTCCCATAGCTTTGTGTTAAGGCCTTGGTTACCAGCCTGTGGCACTGAAGGAGGTCGTGGAACCTTTAAGAGGTGGGGTCTGGGGAAGGAAGTAATGTCACTGAGGGTGTGCCCTTGAAGGAGCTACTAGGGCCTACCCCTTCCTGCTTCTTTTTCACTTCCTGGCTGCCACAGGCCAATGGTTTTGCTCTACCACGTGTTCCCTGCTGTGTTGTGCTGCCTCATACTAGGCTCCAAAGCAACAGAGTGAGCCAGCCATGGCCTGAAACTCAAAACCTGTGAGCCAATGGAAATCTGACAAACAGCTTTGCATGGGAAGAAATGCATGAGCCTTTATGATGCTCTCTGCACTAGCCTGCTCTAGGTCCGGTCCTTGCTACTTGCTTGGTTTTATCTCTTGCCAGCGTCCCCTCTTTTATTATTTTCCAGCAATACTGGCCTCTTTTGCCAGGGATTTAGCTCAGGTGGTACCACGCCTACCTGGTAAGCACAAGGGCCCAAGTTCAGTCCCTGGTACCCCAACAGAACAAACAAAACCAGTCTCTTTCCTTGTCACCCCTTATCTTGGTACATCTTTTGCATTCAGTGATTCTCTTTCTCTTTTAGTCTTCCTTCAGATAACTTCATGGCCTCTACCTCTTATTCTAGTATTTTTTCAATTTTGCTTTATCAGTGAAGTTTTCTGTGACCAACCTGTACAAAACAGCTCCCTCACTCTTCTCCTGGGTTCTGATTCTCCTTTTACTGCTTTATTTTGGTTCAAAGGTAGGATTTTTATCTCCTTTTCTCTAGGAAGACTCACTTTTAAAAGGTCAATTTTCCTTTCTCACTGGGATCCCTGAGCATCTGCTTGATGCATCTGTTTGTGCTTCAGGTTCTGGTCTGGTCACTGAGTCTCCCATTTCCCGGGTGATGCGCATCCTCTGCCTGTATCAATTTATAGAAGAGTTGAGATTGTTTTACTCCGCTTCTACTCATCCATTGATTGTTTTCATTTAATTTGTTTCTGTTATTTCCATTTAAACTTAAACTTATAGATAGGAAAGAGCTATAGAAAATGTTCATTATCACATCAAAAGTACGTGGATCAGGGAGATGGGGTCTGGAGATGGAAAAAATCTTACCTAGAAGAAGCACTACAAGACCAGAAACAGAAAAGAAGCAAGCACTGCCTGGGCCCTTCCTCCCAGTTCTGACCCTCACCTGGGTGTTGATTGTTACCTTCTAGAAACGTCCCAGGCAAAGCTTCCTTGTGCTTTGCTTCTGGTCCTGCAGTATTTTTTCTGGGCTGGATCCTCTGTACCTCCTCACCCTAATCCTGTTAATTTCAACATGATATTGTCATCTGGCTGAATTAGTCTTCCTCTGTCCAAAGGCTGCAGGCAGCAGATTGTGTGTCAGCTGAGATGTGGTTTCTTTGGAAGAGGGCGGGGTTTATTAGGCCTGGCTCTCTTGCACTTGGGCAGTGGTCTTCAGCCCTTACTGGTCTGTGTTACCGATGGCTGCTTTGGGAAAGTTTTGAAGCTCAAGTCCCAGCCCTAGTGATTCTGAATTGAGTGGGAGGAGCTTTGGCATCTGGGATTTTAAACAATCAGATAACCAACAATGAGGGATATTGGTATAGATTGTTACATCTGCCGTCTGTTTTTTTCCCTGAAGCCCAAGATAATAAAAATATAGGACAGATTCTTGCTTTGACAAGAACTGTGGGATGCTACTAACTAATCTGTTAGCGCTTCCCTTTCTGTTTACCTAAATTTTCTGCTCAGCTGAGTACATGCTAGACTTCTCACATGAGTTCTTAATCCTGTGACTTGCTTAGTGAGATTTCCTCCCCACTGCCTCATTTCCATATTAGGAGCCACCTTCATCTATCCACTTGGCTCCTCCCAGGGGGTCTGGCCCTGCCCTCCCTGGGAACCCAGCTCTGACTCCAGTCCTGCGGTTACTCTGTGAGCCCTCGGACCCCAGCCAACAGCTTGGGGCTCCCCATACTCACCACTCCCCTCTTGGTCCCAGCTGCTTCTACTGAAGTTTGTGTATACTCAGAGATGGGGAGAGAAGAACATCAATGGGGTGGAGCACAGAGCTTCTCTGCTTTCCGAAGGTCTGCTAGTGCGCATCCTCTGATCTTCTGTCTTCGCAGTGCAGCTGCTTACATCTATGGAGTTCTTAGCAACATCAGTGCATTTCTGAGCATTCATTGAGTATCTTGTACGCTTTTCATTTTTTGAAGTAATCAAAAGTTGACGCTTTGAGTTAGTTAGTTACTCCTATACTTTCATCTTAAAGAAGTCCATCATGAATAAACTTTATAGAGTCAATTAGACTACCTATTTAAAGATAGAAGGGAAACAGTCATCAGTATCTTTGATACTACCAAGACATTTTCTAAGATCTGAGTAGTTTATGGGGGGAAATTGCCTTTTAAATAATTAGTCTTGTGATTCGTGCAACAAAATGAATCACTTATAAGGTAGCAGACATAATTAATAGATTATATAAAAATATATGTGTGGGGCCGGGGAGTTAGCTCAGTGGTTCCGGCGCCTGTCTCGCAAGCGCAAGGACCTGGGTTCGAGTCCCCGGTAACCACATAACAATACTGGGTGTGGAGACCCACACCCAGCAGCAACCAGTACCACATACCACAGTGCCGGGCGTGGTGGCTCATGCCTGTAATCCCAGCACTCGGGAGGCGGAGGCAGGAGGATTGTGATGTGAGTTTGAGGCTGAGCTCAGGGCCAGCCTGAACCACAAAGCGAGACCTTGTCTCCAAAAACCTAAAAAAAAAAAAAAAAATATATATATATATATATATATATATATATGTGTGTGTGTGTGTGTGTGTGTGTGTGAACATAGTAACAATGGTACGCGATGCAGATTATACACTTGTGTAGAGACAGAGGTAATAGATAATATGGTAGAAGCACAAAACCCAGAGTCACTTGATTTAAGGAAAGGCGCAGTTGAAGGAGTGGTAGCGAGAAGCCAACAATTTAAACTGTTTCAAAAAATGTAAATTTTTTCATTTGAGACAGTGTCTCACTATGTGATTCAGGCCAGCCTTGAAATTGCTATGGAGCCCAGGTTGGCCTCGAACTGGTGGCAATACTCCTGCCTCAGCCTCCTGAGTACTGGGATCATAGGCGTATGCCGTCACACCTGGCAGAGAAAGGTACTTTAGCAGTTGTAAAGAAAGTTCATGGACACTCTAGTCATGGAACACTGAATGTAAGCGGATAAGGCAGTGGAAAGACTTCTGGGAGAATTTCAAAGAGCTTTAATATTACCACGAGTGGCTGGAAAGAAGGGGGCATCCCTATTATGTAGGATAGGTAGCCCATAAAAGGGTAGCAACTGAAGGACTGGAGGAAGATTCCTCAAGGAGTTCACTAGGTGGCGCTCTTTCTTCTTTGGCAGTGGCTTCCTAATGACCAGCAGAATATTTAAATTATTGCTGAAATTTCGTGTTTCCTCCAGATGATTGATGTAATAGATACGGCTCGAGACCGTGTAGCCTTGATCTCTGCGGATGGTTCACGGAATGCTAGGAATGAGGATTCTCAAGGGACGTGAAAACACTAGCAGACCTGAAATTACTGAGGGTGTGATTGTCTGGAATCCTTTGTGTGAGATTAAGTTTCCGGCTGTACTCGCGATGGTTTCTTTTAAGTCCTTTAAGTTTTTTCTCTGCTCCTGCGAAATCCTTATAAAGCATTTATATATCTTGCATTTGTAATTCATCTACAAACTCAAAATTTATTTCACATTCCACTGTAGAAGCAGAAATATTAAGTTCTCATTTTCTGTCGTCTCACAGCCACACAATAGAAAAACTTTTAAAAAGACTTTTTTTTTTACCAATATATAGATAGTTTAAAATTACAATTAATTGAGTCTTTTGGAAATAGCTCGAATACATACAGGACATAAATGAAATTATAAGATGTAGTGAGTCACGTGGTGATTTTGAAATACATAGCTTCTCAAATAAATTAATCAGGAATTATTTTTGCCATTGATTTTGACATCTCTGCAGAAAGATTGGCAGGTATTTTAATAACATGTGCAGTGAACTGACAATTTAAATCCAAAATTCTCCAGAATAATTATACTTCCAATTATCCCTAATGGTGCTGCGGATCACATTTTGTTGTTGCTGCTTCTTCATGAAACAAGAAACATTGCCTGGTTTGCCCTTTTCAGGCTCTTTGTCGCTTGAAAATTTTTAATTATTCAGGAAAAAAGTATTTTAAAAATAGCTGCAATAGAAGTTCACATTTTTGGCAAGGTGATAACCTTTAAGGAATTGTAATAAGAAAGCTTATTGAGTCTCCAGGTAAAATAGGCTGCGTGCTCAGGGAAGAAGAAAGGGTCAAGGTAGGGAGGACAAGGGCGAGAGATGAAATAAGGAAGAAACCCCGAGTGAGAAAGTGTGCGTTCAGTGTTCCAAGCACTATGTGTGTAGCTGTGGGCAGTCCTGCCCAAGTGGATAGGTGGTGAGTTATAGTAATATGATGGAGGAAGAAGAAATGAACAAACTTTTTTTCTGTCTTTACTGTTGACTGAGGACCGAGACGTCCTGGAGCTGATGTCTTGAGCCCCTCATTGCAAGACAGCTCTCCCTCCATTCAGGACAGCAGGGCTCACCCTGGTCGCTGGCCGGGCCTCCTTGCTGTCTACATCGGCCTTGCTGATGTGGTCCAGGCAGGGAATCCCACCCCACACTGCCAGGTTTTCAAGGCTCAAGGTGGAAACTGACTTCTAAAACGTCCCAGAAGTCACCTCTGTTCTCCTTTTTCTGCTCCCGTTCTACCCCACTGGTTGGCCGTGTGTGATGTTCACCAACTTTCTTGCTTGTCTTCTTCTTCCCAGATACTCACTAAATGATTTCCTGGCGCCTGGCAGTTCACGGGAACTGTTTTCGTTTTGTCCACTTAAATGTGGTTGGAGAGAAACACTACTGTTTGCTTCTCTGCTGGATCCAAAATGACCTTGAGAAGGTCCATTGCACTGAGGGCTTCTTTGCACTGAAGGCTTCTTTGCCTGCTGATGGGGTTCTGGAGAACCCAGCGCATCAGTGGACTCACCCTGTGATGATATTTGGGGCTGAGGGAAACTTTAAGGTGGGGCCTAACTGGATGACATAGGTGTTGGGAGTTCTGCCTTTGGGTGCTGTCTTTTGTCACCGGCCCCTTCCCCTCCAGCTCTTTCCCGCTTTCCCTGCTTCTAGAGCTCACCACATAGGGTGAGCAGACGTGGCCCGTCACACTCTCCCACTGTGATGTCCCGTCTCAACTCAGGCCCAAGGCCAGGACCTGCCAGCCCTGCGCTGGAACCTCCGAAACCAGGAGTCAAAGTCAACTGTTCTCCCTGTAAGTTGCAAATCTCAGGCACTTTGTTGCAAGGCTGGAAAACTAGGAGCTTTCATGAGCAGCTTTTTGCTCTTTCTGGCCCCTCCAACCCCAGACATCTATGGATGGTGGCGGCCCTTCTGGTTAGGAGGA
>PVIR01015952.1:0-11838 GCA_004026965.1 Petromus typicus
TGCGATATGTACCTATCTGTGCCCTATTTATTTCACTTATGAGGATATCCTCAAGGTATGTCCATTTAAGTAGAAATGATTCAAACTTATCATTTTTTATGGCAGAGTAATACTCTATTCTGTAGAA
Organism: Petromus typicus; assembly: GCA_004026965.1. NCBI lineage: Eukaryota > Metazoa > Chordata > Mammalia > Rodentia > Petromuridae > Petromus > Petromus typicus. The sequence goes on from PVIR01015952.1 coordinate 128, forward strand.
GAACCACAGCTTTTTTATCCAGTCTCCAGTTGATGGACACTTGGGTTGTTTCCAAGATGTAGCAATCACAAACTGGGCTGCTATAATCATGGGTGCACATATGTCACTGTGATATGAGTCTTTTAATTCTTGTGTGTATATACCTAGCAGGGCAATGGCCGGGTCAAATGGGACCGCCAGTCCTAGCTTTTTGAGGATTCTCCAAACTGATCTCCACAGGGGTTTTACAAGTCTACAGTCCCACCAACAGTGGAGAAGAGTTCCTTGTTCTCCGCAGCCTCGCCAACATTTGCCGTTGGCTGATTCTGAAATGGCAGCCATTCTATGTGGAGTGAGATGAAATCTCAATGTTGTTTTTATCTGCATCTCTCGAATGACTAATGATGTTGAGCATTTCTTCATATGCTTCTTAGCTGCTCTTACTTCTTCCTCTGAAAAATATCTATTCATTTCAGATGCCCATTTTTGAATTGGGTCTTTAAATTTGGGTGGGCTAATTTTTTTGAGCTCTTTATGTATTCTAGATAGTAGCCCTGTATCTGAGGAACAGCTGGTAAAGATTTTTTCCCACATTGTTGGTTGCCTATTTGTACTGTTGGTGGTTTCCTTTGCTGTGCAAAAGCTTTTTAAAAGAATGAGGTCCCATTTGTTGATTTCCTCAGCCAATTCCTGTGCTATAGAAGTTTTGTTCATGAAGTCTTTCCCTAATAGGCTGACCTTTTACCCTTCCTCTGTAGCTCATATGTCTTCACTTTCAGCCAGATCTTGCTACTTCCTGACCTGTAAATATGTGAATTTTTCCTGCCTCTCTTATCTGTTTGGTTCTCTTTTCCACACAGGTGAAGCCTGCCATCTTCATAGTCTCATCTCCAATAGAAAGCTTGCCCTAGACACTGGCTCTATACTCCCAACATTTATGGTTTGTACTTGTTTTTGGCACTAAGCACCTGGCTTATACTCTTTCTTCTCATTTCTCCTTCCTCTCTTCCCTCACTCCCATCAATTATCTCAAAAAATGCTGCCTCCAGCAAAGCCTTCCTGGGCTTCCCTTTTTGTCTCAGTCAGAAGGAATCTGTTTCTTGAACAGAAAATGTGATTTTCCTCTTTCTTTGATATCTCCTGTGTGACTTGTTTTTTCATTTCTCCCAGAAGACTAAACTCATGAGAGATCTGACCTAATGCTTTCAATTTTTAATCCTTCAATACTTTGTATATTACATAGCTTATTAAATGCATTAGTGTTAGTATTACATGTAGGGAAGATGTATATGGAAATCGAGTGGCTTTTCCTAACATTTCGTTTCCCTACCGTCCTATCAAGGTTCATGGCAAAACTACCCTCAGGACTGTACTAGGCACCCACCAACCAACCTGCTGAAGATCTGTGTAACAATGTTCTGCCTGTGAAAATTTTGTACTTGCTTTGTTGGATATAGAGGCCAATGCAGCTGGGTGGCATAGGTGTGCTTGGGCCTGTCCGTCTGGAAACTCAATTTAAAGAATGATAGGCAGTATGTAGATTCCTGAACTCCCTGACAGATGACAGATGATTTTATGTTGCCAGTTTAGTTTTTTTGATCATAACCATAGGCCTTTCAGGAAGTCCTCTGAGGGATAAGATGTACTGATTTTCACTTTTGCTGCTCTTTTGTTTGTTTGAGATAGAATCTTGTTCTGTATCTGGCTTTGAATTGAACTGTGTAGTCCAACCTGGCTTCTACCTCAAACCCATGGCGATCCTCTTAGTTTAGCCTTCTGAGTGCTGGCATTCCAGGCATGTACCATCATGTACAGACTTTTGCTGCTGCTTAAAAAATTTTCTCCCCAGGGTGAAACTGTTTCATACTGTCAGAATTCAAAGTTACATTGTAGTTCTGACCATTTACCCCAATTGTAGGGACTTGGGAGCCTAAGGAAAATAATTTTCAGTGTCTTCACCTAAATTGTCTACTACTTGGGGAAAGAACTGGAAAACATTTTCAGGTGTAAATTTTATAATTCATACTTTGCATCACATACTTGGTGCATAATGGAACTCACCTATCTTTTATTTGCTTGGCAATCAGATTTTATTGCATATACTTTTCTTATTACCACACCATCCAGATGTTTTCCTGCTGTAATTAAATTTTTTATTAAGGCTTACATTTCCATCCAGTCTTCTATAAATTAACATCTGTTTTAATTTTTTTTTTAATTAAAAAAAAATTTTTTTAGGTTTTTTGAGACAGGGTCTCGCTTTGTAGTTCAGGCTGGCCCTGAGCTCAGCCTCAAACTCACATCACAGCAATCCTCCTGCTTCTGCCTCCCGAGTGCTGGGATTACAGGCGTGAGCCACCACGCCCGGCACTGTGGTATGTGGTACTGATTGCTGCTGGGGTGAGTCTCCATGCCCAGTATTGTATGTGGTTACCGAGGATTGAACCCGGGTCCTTGCGCTTGCAAGACAGGCGCTGGAACCACTGAGCTAAATCCCTGGCCCAACATCTGTTTAAATTTTAACTTTTGTGCTATTTTAGAAATAATTACGTTAACACCTTGTTCCTGGCAGTGAATGAGATTTCAATGACTGTTTTAAGTAACTGCCTCTCTTTCCCTGTTTCTTTTTATCTGATCCGAGTTTAATCTTTGATGCTGGTAAAAGTTTTTGAAGAAAATTCATATCTTTATTCGGTCTCTGGGGCTTAAAGCTTTTCCATCTGATGGAGAATTCATCTTTTGATTTTTAACTTGATCTTGATTTTTTCCTGTTTAGATTCATTAAACAAAGAGCCACCCCCCAACCACCAACAACAAGGAAAGTGTATTGATCTTAACTCCTTCAATTGCTTGATTTAAAAAGTCAAATTCAAATTATGTTAATAAGAACTTACTTTATTCACATAATGAAGAAACTTAGAGAATTTGAGTTCAGAACAGTTGGATCGGACAGTGTCAGTGGGTCTCAGTTTCTTCTCATTCCACAGCTCTTCCTTTCTTGTCTTAGCTCCTTTCTCAGGGAGACTGAGTCTCTTCTCTTGGTGGTAAGATAGCTACTAGCAAACTATAAGCTCATGCCTTGCTTTTGTTAATCACCATTGAAAATAGAGGTCCTACCCTACTCCCAAAAGTAGTTTTTTTTTAAAGCATCATTTTTTTCATATAAAATTTTAATTTATCCCATACATGTCATATAGCAGCTTCAAGAAACCTATTGTTATTCTTTGATTTGATTCTTTTGAATTGTGAAATCAAGTCTTGCTATAACTTAATTTTATAAAAATATCAACCTCAATTATTTTCCTCATCAACATTAGGTTGGTCACTGGACCATTTCTTTTTAGTGTAGATATCTATGTGCAAGGAGCAGAACTATACTGAGTGGCTCACGACTGAGTCACTGGCGGATTCTAAGCACTGAGCAGAGCTGGCTCTGCATCAAACAACAGCTGGGCTGAGAGACTTCCCAAGGGCACTCGGTGCCCTGAGTGTCCAGAGATACCAAGAAGGCAAAAAGACCAACAAGGAGGAGGCTGTGTGCTGCTCTCAGCAGGAGTATGAATGAATATAACAAGTTTCTATTTCATTTTTATTTTCAAGAGGCCACAGAATTCCTCTACACACTGCTTTTGGAAGAGATAATAACACTGGTCAAGAAACAGACAGATGCAATGACTATAGGAGTAGGGAGGTACATCTTGCTGGAAGCTGTAGAGAGTGAAATGAACAACACAACCATTAGGCATGTTTTAGGCAGTTAAAGTCATTTCTCATTGAATTCACTAATTTAAGGTAAAATGCCTACTAAAAATGTTTGAAGTGAGCGACCCTCTTAGACTTTTCAAAAAATCAATCCAAATTGCTTATTTTGCAGATGATGAAACAGGCACCAAGAGGTTAAACAATTTTAGTTACACAGCTGGTTGGTGGTAGAGAATTGCACATTATCTGCATAATTATCATCTTAATCACCATTATGAAAACTAATGAGAAGTATGTACTCTATATGATGATCTATTTTGAGATATATTAATTTGTTCAGTCCTCACAAAGAAACTTTGAGGTATTTCTTCTCATTATCTGCATCTTTTTAGCTGATAAAACTGTGACAAAGAGATGTAAAGAAACCGGCCCAAAGTCAGGCATCTATTCAAATCCGGACAGTATGACTCAACTCTGTTCTTAACCACTGTGCTCAGTGTTGATTTACATATGCATTCATAGTTTTTTTTTTTGCATACTAAGGGTTGAACCCAGTGCCCTCACATTTAGCTACACCCAAGCTCATTTTTATTTTATTTTATTTATTTATTTATTTATTTATTTATTGAGACAGAGTCTCACTTTGTAGTTCAGGCTGGTCCTGAACTCACTATGTAGCCTAGGTGAGCCTCGAACTCACAGCAGTCCTCCTATCTCTGCCTCCTGAGTTCTGAGATTACAGGCGTGAGTCATTATGCCCAGCATTTTGATATGTGGTACTGATTGTTGCTGGTGGCCATGAGTCACCATGCCCGGTATTGTTTTATGTGGTGACTGGGGGATCGAACTCGAGACCTTGCCCTTGCAAGGCAGGTGCCGGAACCACTGAGCTAAATCCTTGTCCCCTCATTTTTGTTTTTTATTTTGAGACAGGTTCTTGCTTAAACTGCCAAGGTGGTTCTTGAACTTGTGACTCTTTTGCCCTAGCCTCGAGGAGTACTGGAATTACCAGGTTGGATTCTAGGTATGCAAGAAGTATTCCTGCAGGTTTGCTTAAGGTGTGTGTGTGTGTGTGTGTGTGTGTGTGTGTGTGTGTGTGTGCGCGCGCGCGCGTGCGCCCGCGTGCTGCCGCTTAGACGTGTTTCCAAGGTAGGCATGGAACCACTTGAACTAAAACGCCATGCTGCTTTTGCAGGAAGTTTATGAAAGGTTAGAGTTAGGTCTGGCTGATGGAAGCAAACCAAATAGATCAAAGTAATTGATAAGAATAAATACTAATTTGGAAAATGGTGGGACAGAGAAGAAAGAGACAGGAAGAGGAAGCCTTAAAACAGTGCTCAGAATCAAGAGTGGATTCTCCTCAGCCACTCTTCACTAGTTGCAGAGTAGAAAAGATGTCTGAAGTAGAAAGAGACTCAACTCTTACTGCCTCACTATCTGTCCATGTCGTGTGGAAGGTAACTAGCTGAGGGGAGTTATGTTTCTACTTGTTCCACAAATGTGTATTGTTTTGTAGTTTTATGGGAATTCTAATTGTAAAAAACGTGAATCAACAGTATCTATCTGTGTATCAATCATCTCTCTCCATCTATATCTGTCTGTCTGTTTCTCTATCTTAGTGGTAATGTTCAGCTATAAATTGTGCCAATAATAGCAAGTGAAGAAAATTAATATTATATATTCATCTTTTAGAACTTCTGTTAAAGTTCATGTTAGCCTGAAACCCAACAGACAATTAGAAAAAGTTAATACCGTTTCAGGAAGTCAATAATTAGAAGGGTTCTCAAACATTATTGGTTTTGTTTTCTCTTTGTTGAGGTTAAGGATTACAAAGGTGCCCCACCCAATGCCTTCCCACATTGTAGTGGACAAGATAGTTATTAAGTAATTCTAAATAATAGCACTTAACAGGACAGCAGTATAACAGGAAGAGTATGATTTTTAAAAAAAAAAAAACCTCTAAAGAGATGACTAATTTCTGTGGTAAAGCCCTTTTGACCTCGACAATACTAATTACTTTCATTAAGCATCAATTTTGTCAACTGTAAAATGAGAGTGTTTCAAAGATTTTGGAAATGCTATTATTATCATTTTCCCCCCAATGCTATTAGTATGTCTACCATCACCACCACTTGTAAAACTTACATAGAGTTTCCAGTGTAATACTGTGAACTCTGAAGGCATTCTCCACCCCTGCTTTGCTTTCTGTAAGACCTATTGCCTACTAATGTACTTCACAATGAACTTATTTTGTACATTGTCTGCCTTATCGCATTATAGAATATAAATTTCCCAACAGTGGGAATTGTCACCTATTTTGTTCCCTACATATAAAATAGTACCTAGCGCATAGTAAGTGTTGAATAAACACTCATTGAGTAAATGAATTATGGCCTCTGGGATGATGATTCTCAAATAAGAAACAAATGTTCAGACATTGCTATTTTGTAGTCATACCCTTCAAAAATCAGTGAGTCCGATATGGTTTGGAAACATGTTCTCTGAAGGCCCTGTGTTAAAAGGTTAGTCACTAGTCTATGGTTGGTGGGTGTATGCTCTCGAAGGGGATATTAGGACCTTACCTACTTCCTCTTTTGCTCGCTCACTTCCTGGTGGCCATGAGGTGAGCAGTTTTCTTCTATCACATATTCCCCACCATGACATGCTGCCTCATCTCAAGCCCCAAAGCACCTGACCATGGACTGAAATCTTTGAAACAGTGAACTGAAACAATCTTTCCTCTTATAAGTTGTTTATCTCAGGTGTTTTATTATAGTAATAGAAAGCTAACATAAGTCTTCTTCATAATAATTAGGGTGTCAATTATTCTTTTAGGTTAAAGTAATTTCCTTCCTTCTTTTCTTGGTCCTTTTTTCTATATCTATTTTAAGATCATTATTATTTACATCATATTATTCATATTATCTACATCATATTATTTCTATATGGATATTATTTTTAGAAGCATAAATTAAAAATATCTGATTAAATTACTTACAACCTTAAAAATTCTTTCAGTTTACTATGTCACATTATTTTACTTTTGTATTTAGCATTTTCCTAGACTATGCATTCAAAGCTTTTTATTCTCTTTATCCTGTTGTAGTGCTTTTCAAATTGTGGTTGTGACCCATTAATGACTTGTGACATTATTTAGAAAATTACAGCTCTGATATTTGATAATGCAATAAGAATGATTACAACAGAAAAGGCAAACATTGTACTGCATGTATGAAAGGATAACTGTTGAAATTATATATGAATGTGTGTTTGCTTATTTATGTGTCTGTGAACCAACTTTTAAATAGAGTCAATAGGCTTGAAACTTGTGGTCACTTCTCAGTACTTTGTAGGACAAAAAAGTCTCCTAAAATCAGTTTGGAGAGAAAATTGTTCTGGAATTCTCATTAGAATACATGAGAAATTAATTTACCTCCTTCCATCATTGAAGAACTATGAATAATTTTGTGCAAGCCACTTTACCCTTTTTGAATCTGTGTTCACATCTGTACAGTATGATCAACAGCCAAAGATGTAGAGTATTTGCAAGATAAATAGGTAATATGTATGAAATCATTTTGTAAACTAAATCACTATAGAAGTGATTGGTGTATACTAATACACCATTGGTGTGATTGGTGTATACTAATCTAATTTTGTTATTTCTGCCTTTTAGTGTAGAATCTTGGAGAAATACATAATTTTTATAACTCATCTCATGAAGGTTAAATCTGAATATATCAGGCTATTGATATAAATATTCAAGCTCTTGATAAAATGAGAAAAGGCAAAGTTGACATGTCGTCTGTATAGTTAGCCTACTGTTTGAGGCAAATGCTATCTATAGCTGCTGTCTGCCAAAATGCAGAGTACTTTGTGTTAATCTTTTAGACTATTATCTCACAAAAGGTAGGCACTCAACATTAGCATGCTTTGTTTTTGCTGTCTCTGGCTTTGTTCTGTTCTCATTGCCAGTCTCACTGAGGTGTGCGTTGGCGCCTTTCTCTTGTCCTTTCTCTCTGGTGGGTCTGTGGTGGTGTTTTAGAGGGCAGATAGATGCTAGCTGCTGTCACAACATTGCCGTAAAGCAAGCACTGCTTCCACTGTATTCGTGAGAGGACAGGCTCAGAGGTGAAGTCATTTTCACAGCAAGGCACACGACAGCCTGGTCCATGCCTTGTGACCTCGCAGATCCATACAATGACTTGTTCTTTTGTCTTGTGTTGTTTACTATGAAAACAACATTTTTATTAAAGTAATTAAGAGTCAAAAACAACAACAAAAGGGAAATTCCACAACCTTTGTTTGCAACTATATAATCTATGTAGAAAAACTTCTTTCAGCCATTCATCTGAGACAGGAAGCTACAAGGCCAGACAAGGAAAACTAACTTTAGGTGAGTGAAGCCCGGAAAAAAAAAAAAAAAAAAAAAAAAACAAGAAAGAAATTGGAAGTTAGCCAAATAACCATGAGGGTTAATAGTAGTAAAAAAGTTTTAAGTACTATCATATATGTATTAGGTGATGTTCTCAGAGTTTTTACATACACTGATTCATTTTTTTTCCTCATCATACTCTTGTAAAGTAGGTTTTCGAAAATTCTTATTTTATATGTAAAAATCCCAAGTGACCATGTTATCACTATTTGTTTCTGGCAAAGTTTACATGTAAAATAAGGCTCTTGGAAACAATTGGCTATATTTTTCCAGAGACATGTTAAGAATTTTGATGATGTGAAACATTTTTACCAAATAAATCCCTCTTCTTTGTGCACCCCAGGCTACAGAACAGAGCATGTATTTATGTTTCTGCACAGTTTTGGCACTGATTATGTGGCTGAGTGAAGAAGTATTCAAGGGCAAATAGCTCATTAACATTCTGTTAACATAGTTTGAGTCTTTCAATAAACATGAAGACACGTTTCTATAGTAACCAGTATAGGTCATGTGAGGGGTGATGGAAGACTGAGGGGAGAAAGCTGCTGGTGCAGAAGGACGGAAACAATTCTTCTTCTGTGCATGCACTCTCTTTAGAGTGTCATCCTACCAACTTGACCTCTTGACTCTGAAGGCAACAGATTCCTGGGAACCCTTTGGACTTGGGTTGCAGATCAACAAGACCAACCGTTACACACATTTTAAAAACCAAGGAAGCTATGCTCTCTTTTTACTGTACTGGCTCTTCTTTGGGGACAATTATAACACCCCGGCTCATTAATTTTGCACATCTTCATGTTGTCTTTCAAATGTTACATCTTTCAGATTAAGAGGGAGCAAGAATGGGTTCATCTGCTCATGGGGACTTTTTGCCGTATACAGCAGCATGTGGCTGTTGCTAATAAGGAGCAAAGGGAGGGAGGTTGGGGGAGAGAGAGAGACAGAGACAGAGAGAGAGGAAAAGATGAGGAGTGGTCTCCTGAGAGGCCTTGAGTTCCTGAGGAATATCATATCAGTCCTCCAGAATGCAATCATGAATTCCCTAGGCTCGTATTAGTGAGGGAAATGAAGGGGACAAAAGCAGCTATTCAGAAAGTCAGGTCTGTGGGAGTCCCCTGCCTTCCTTGTCTCCTAGCGAAGAGTCCTCTGATATGAAAGACATAACACTCCCCCCCCATCGTTCATATATAGCTCAGTCCAGTACTTCTCCAGGAAGTCAGGGTATGTACTAATAAAATAACTTAAGGGTTGGTAAAAATGGTCCTTAGCTTGTGATTGAAGAAAAAAAAAAAAAGTACTGTAGTGACTAACTGAAAACTCTTTAAAAAAAACTCCAGTCAGTAGAGGTAAGAAGGATATTGATTGTGTCCTATTCAAAATCATGTAGTTTTTGTAGTTGTTGTTTTTCCGCCCTCAGTTAAAGTCAATGTGCTAGCAAACAAGCAATGGCAGGTTAAGGTTAGGCAGGTAGAGTCAATGGCAGGAAGAGCCAGACTTTTCTGTAAATTTCCTCAGAGTCCAGGTTCAGGGGAAAGAAGGAATCACTGTAGCTGCAACTTATTTCTCTCCTATTTTCTCCTTCCCAGTTTCCTAGCTGTGTCAGTTGGGAAAATGAGTGCAGCTTCCGCTGTTCGTGTGACGCCTCTGACATGTCCCTCTTCACTATTTAGAAAGAGCATATCCCGTTGTGTACCAGTGGCCTTTCATTCTGCCTCTTAGAAGCCCTCTTCCTAAGGCTACCCAGGTTTCTAATTGATAAATTTCTTTATGGCTAGACTGCATGTGATGACATTACAAATCAATCACTTTGTGATAACAGCTCCTTTCTCTTGATAAGGAATAGAACTATCTATAATATTTTTCATCTCTAGGTGCTCAAATGTTGGAAGTTGCAGGAAGCGGTCATATGACTTAAGGCTGAGATCACTCAGAAGCGTGAAAGAACACTCCATTTATTCACCATTATTCACCCACTCAGTCAGCAGGTGCCATCCACATCTTTCTGTGACTGTGGACTAAAGTTAATGGCTAAGCCTTGTTTATTATATGTTGTCATATACTAAAAACATATAGATAGAATATAATTTTATTTAATCATAAGAGAAGCCCTATGAGTTTCTGCTGCGATGTGCTTCATGTAGGTGAAGGAACAGAGAATGTAAGCAACGTGACCAAGAACATGTGCCTGGCAGGTGGCACACCCTGGATCTGAGTCCATTTGTGGTGGACGTGGGGTTGAACTGCCTGGATTCCGTGTTTACTCCTTAAACACTGTGTAGACAAGGTTCTGTCCACAAACTGCTTACCGGAAATATAAGAATATTGATTCCCCTAGTATAGTTTGTAATTTCAAATATCTCCTGAACTCACAAACCTCCTTCCTCCCAGAATCTAGTAATGTATGTGGTTACCCCAGCTAAACTTTAACTCAGAACACAGATAAAGTTGTATTTGCATGGGTTCACCACTAGAAAGCACAGGCCATTAGTTTGTGGAGGACTAGAGGGGACTTTGAAACATTTTTCTTTGAGATCAGTAGTGTGGAATTATTATTTTTTTTTTTTAAGGTTTTTTTGAGACAGGGTCTCACTTTGTGGTTCAGGCTGGCCCTGAGCTCAGCCTCAAACTCACATCACGGCAATCCTCCTGCCTCTGCCTCCCGAGTGCTGGGATGACAGGCGTGAGCCACCACGCCCGGCACTGGTATGTGGTATTGGTTGCCGCTGGGGTGAGTCTCCACACCCAGTATTGTTATGTGGTTACCGGGGATTGAACCCGGGTCCTTGCGCTTGCAAGACAGGTGCTGGAACCACTGAGCTAACTCCCCGGCCCAGTGTGGAATTATTTTAATGGAAAGGTTATATGTCTCCAAATCATGATGAGAAAGAATGAGAAGAATGAAGAATGAAGAAAGAAAGAATGAAGTGATAGGCAGGTAGAGGTGTGTTTTTCTTTTGATACCGAGGATTGAACTCTGGGCTTTGCGTTTGCAAGACAGACCCCCTAAACACAGAACTAAGTCCCTGGCCCAGGCAGGTATAGTTTTAAAGCATCCTGGAACCTGGCTGTGAATGTTTTAATTTATATCAGTGTCTCTATGTTTTCTTTGTATCCTACTGTCATTATTCTTCTGGGTCCGTGCAGAGGATATTCACTCCACTCGTCCTATTGCTGTGGCTTCCAAGGACAGGGGAAAGGAAATAGAAGTATCACCAGGTCGTTGAGACCTCAGAGAAGATGCTGCTGTGTAGATCTTTGCCACACTATGACCCTAAGATGTTGAGAGAAGCTGAGCCTGATTTATAAACAGAAGTAATGATGACAAAGAGACAGATTTGGCAGATTTCAAAGGTAGATTCAGCTTAGTTGCTGTTAACTATGAATATCCTTTTATGAAAAAATTTCTTACCAATAATATTTGCACTATGCATGTGACATAGCTCAGTGCCTATTTTGCTATTCATTACACCAAGCAGTTTCCTACTGGAGGAAGATGTCTGTCTTCCAGTCATGAATCAGTGAGTGCCGATAGCATAGAACAATAGAACTGAATCAGCTCCTTTCCCTTTTTTTTTTTTTTTTAGGTTTTTTGAGA
>PVIR01015952.1:11938-37503 GCA_004026965.1 Petromus typicus
TTTTTTTTGTACTGTGATAGCTATAATCTCTCCTGATTCAAGTCAAGTCACACAATCCTCAGAGTTCTTTCTAAAATAATGGTTTAGTCAACGACTTCTTATTATCTACAGCATGAAGTTAAAAAATCTTTAGCATGGCCTTATACAATCAGGCCTCATATAACTCTCCTTCCTGTAGAAATCCCCTGTTCTCCTTCTACTCCTACCCCTACTTACGACTTGCACACCCTACACTCCAGCCCCCGAGAAATTCTGAGTTCCTGGAGAAACAAGGCTGTTCGAAAACCCTGTGATTTAGTATATGCCGTTGTCTGCTTGGAGTGATGTTTTTCTCTTTTACTGAGAACTTCCATTCCCACTGCGAGTCTCACACGAACCTTTACTGGAAAGCTTCCCTTAGTTTCCGTAGGGAGAGTGACTGGCTCTCTGCACAGAACAGCCATGACTCATTGCTCTGACGTCTGGTACATCACTCAGTCCTTGCAATGGACGTGTCACCTGTCTATACTCTCAGTTGTTGTTAGACCAAAATTACTTCCAGGACCCTGATTTTGCTTTCCACGTTTGTATCATTTGGATCTCCTCTTACGTGAGGAAATGGAAATTAGATAAATAAATACATCTTACTTCCTTTTTCACTTTTAGAATCTCTTATGCAAGCAATAACTATAACAAAAAGCAAAGCAGCAAAGACAAGTTTGAAAATGAAGGTCAGCAATGTTGTATTTTATGTGCTATCTTTTCTGTCTAAAGTTTCTCTCATAATACAGTAATCCCTCATCAGACAGTTTTGCTTTCTGCAATTTGTATCACAATAGTTATGATGTGAGTTTATTTTATCATGTTCTTAAAAATTTGAAGCAAGTTCTTGCTAAGGTGCTCAGATTGGCTTTGAACTCACAATCCTCCCGCCTCCCCATCCTGAGGAACTAGATTTATGCATGTCACCATGCCCAGCACTCTGAACATCGTAATGGAATAATCCAGGAATAAACCATTTACATGTTTCTAGCTGCACCTTATTCTCAGTGGCATGATGACATGGTGAGCCATCTGCTTTCCTGCGTCTGGGACATAAATCATCCCCTTTTGGCACTCCATGTTGGTGGCCTTCCCAGCTCCCAGGAAGACTGTTGCAGCATCGCAGTGCTTGGGTTCGGGTGGCCTTCACGTGGTATCCTGAGGCTGCAGCATGATGCCTGCACTACATGTTCCGCCTCATCTCATGTGTGTGTTGTATCATCTCACATAATCACAAGCGAAGGAAAGATGAGTGTATGTGAGATGTTCTGAGAGCACATATTCACATAACTTTTATCACTGCATACGGTTATCAGGTTATCATTGTCCTGTTGCATTAATAGTTATAGTTAATTTCTTACTGTGCATAATTTAAAAATTAAAATTTATCATGGGTGGGCTGGGGATATAGCTCAGTGGTTCCAGCAAGCTCAAGGGCCTGGGTTGATCCCCAGTAACCACATAACAATACTGGGTGTGGAGACTCACCCCAGCAGCAATCAGTACCACATACCTCAGTGCATGGCGTGGTGGCTCATGCCTGTAATCCCAGCTCTCGGGAGGCAGAGGCAGGAGGATTGCTGTGATGTGAGTTTGAGGCTGAGCTAGGGCCAGCCTGAACTACGAAGCGAGATCCTGTCTCAAAACAAAGAACAAACAAACAAACAAAAAAAACCAAAAAAACCTCCCAAAAAACCAAACAAACAAAAAATTTATCATGGGTATGTGCCTATAGGAAAATATAGTATATGTAGGAATTTTGTAGGGTTTGTGTTTTCAGTGCATCTCCAGAGATTTGGGGACATATCCTGCATGGATAGTGCTGTTGTAGTGCTGTTGCAGGAAATAATTTTTATACAGTTCGTTGAAGAGATATAAGATAGGAGGAACCAATAAATAAATAAAGTACCTTTTCTTGAATCTGTCAGTTCTACTCTTACTGGTGGGCACTTTCCACGTTTTTGCCTTGCTCTAAGCCCACACAGGGAAAATAACTTTTATAAGAAAGTAGTGGTCTGTGATTCTGATAAGAATGGATCCAAATTAGACCAAAATTACCTTTCAGCAGCTGGCAGTTATACGTGCTCAGGTTCCCAGCTGACTGCAAGTGCAGCCAATTTCCTTTTGGGTGGTAGCTTGTATTTACAACTTCAAACAACTCATAGGGAGGGACCAGGACTTCCTCCTGGAGGGAGAACTCTTGTATGGGTGTACCCAGGCAGCTCCATATGGTAAATAGTGTTTTCCCCTCAAACTTCTGTGCCTCTTCTCTCAGGAGGGAGGTGGAGAGGAACTGGCCAAATCTGATGATGTCACCCACGTTGGCTCCGAAGTGGGCATCATCCTCCCGGGCCCAGTACACCTCAAAACATGGAGTGTGACCCTCTGTGTCAAGTGCAGTTTTCAGTAGCTGGATGGCTGAGGTCAGGTAGTAGTGCAGGTATTTGAAATGGAATGAACGTTTGTAGTGCTGTGGGGAGCTGGCAGCACTGGCCATGGCCTGGGCCAAGTCAGAGCGCACATGCTTATCTGAGGTGTAGACCAAGAGTGCCACAGCATGAGCAACTGTCATGTTCGGGGGGAGAACGTTTTCTTGGCCCAGCCAGGTCAGGTGGGCTTTTTGCCATACCCTGTAGTAATTTTTATGGGCATCTATTTCCTTGGTGAAATAATCCCCTTGACTTAGCTCTGCCATGACCTGCTTGCCACAGCCTTGGTATTGATCGTCAAAGGAATCTGGTGCCAAATCTAAGTCGACTTTAATTGCAGCCTATAAGTAAGAAAAGAAAAATTTTGATTTTAATTATCCAAATCAGTTTCAGATGATAAGTATGGTAGCAGATTTGCTACCTTCTATAAAACCTACTCTTTCTCTCAAAACTAACATTTGTTCAAGATTTACTCAAAATCATTTCTACATCAGCGACTCATTTTAAGGATTGAATTTAGTTTGATAAATAAGTAAAAGGTGGAACAATTTATCTTCCCAGGGTATGTTCTTGAAATTATAGTGTGGTTACTATGTACTTGGAAGACAAAAAATTAATAACATTATAGTTTAATTATACTTTCTGATTCCTCCACTACAACTATGTATTCTTTCAGAGGTGTTACTGTGACTATCTCTTTTGACAGTTTCTAAAACATGTAATAAGTCTTTGAACTCAATGGGATAAAAGCATTAAGTTCTGAGTAATATTTAAGTTTCCAGTGGGGGAGTTGAATAAATAACAGTGTTCGTGTCTACCCAGATTCTGAAAAAAAATGAAGGCTGGGGTAGCTTCTGTTGGAGCACACATCTTTAGGTCTGATGGCAATGAGGCATGATAAGAACACACTGCAAAGCGAGGCAGGTTTGCCCACTCAGTTGCAAGCAGTCATGGACCCTGGATAAGATTCTGACCATAGATGAACAGAGAACTCATTCCCTTTGTCACAGTCTGACTCCCAGGGGGGAGAACAGAGCCCAACTCGGCATGCTCAGGAATTCTCCCTGGTGCTGCCAACAGAGTAGTTTGTCCATGCCCGGGGAGGTGGGGGAAGGAAAGTCTGGACAGGGATCAAGAATGTGCCTAGGAAAGTCCCTTTTCTTGGGAAAAGACAATTTTTTTTTAAATGGGAAGGTAATTGAATATTACTTTTTGGCATCTAATCTGTGCAAAACTGAAGTTAGGAGTTTTCTGGGTATCCACAGTTCATCATGTAAAACTATTTGAATTATATAAATTGAAATAGGAATCTATTGGTATAAATGATACATTTCTAATAGATAATGCTCATTGAAAGGCAAGATTTTCTCCAGTGTGAAAGATATTGAGATTGGAGCTCAAAAGCATACATTTGGTATTTTCCTCTGTGATTTATAATGACATACTACCTGGTGTTGTGTTAATCACAGCTTTTAAAGGCTAATTAAATTATCTTAACCACTAATTCTTAACAGCAGGTTTAAAAGTAGGTCTCAGAATCTATTTAAACCAAACCAAACCAAAAATTCCATTTTTGTCAAATCTATAAGAAACTCCAAAACTTTGTTAAAATATTTCCAGACCTCTGTTTTCTCTTAACGTCAGATTATTTTCAATATGTAGACTTTTAAATTAAAATATATATAAGTGGAATTGATATAGTGTAAAGTCATTTTACATTATGTGTATTATAGAAGCAGTATTTCTAATTATGAAAAATCAAGAAAATAATCCTATGCCATTATTTCCTATAATGCTGAATTGATAAATTATAAAGAATTTTAAAGTTTTAGTAGTTGTCCGATAAATGCCATTGCCCTTCACTAACATTATTTTCCAAAATTTTTGAATGAAATTAGAACTGTAATGGCCTGGGGTTTGGGTCAGTGACAGTGAACTTTATAGAGACCAAATGTCCAAACCGCAACCCAAAACTCACTTACTTATTGCAAAGTGCCAGTGCTGGAATTAACCCCAAATACTATAGTTTTAGTTTGGGAAAACAAAAAAACCAACTCATATATCAACATTTTTGTTTTAAAAGAAAAACAAGTAACATGCACACCATAGGTTCATCAACACTGGTTTGGGCCATTGGGAACTTGCCACCGGCTGAACATCTTATCAAAGAAAGGGTGATGGCTCCTCAGCCGCCCCTACCTCAGCGTGCCCCGTGGGTGGCTGCAGGCCACAGAGCAGCAACAGGAGCGTGAGCTGCCCACTTTGCAGCTTTATCCTCATCTCAGGACCGGCGGTAGTTGCGAGGAGAATCCTCTTGCATCTGCTGATCCATGCACACTTTTTGTCCCTGTGACAAGTACTCCTTTTCCCTCGAAGCTTCATCTTGAAATAAGACCTCAGACTTCTCCTTCTGGGTTTTCTTTGAATGAGCCTCACTGGGAACCTTCTTTGTGCCTGCGTAAGCTGAGACATCTGTTGGCTACCCACAACTAAGAACATTCCAGAAAGCATTAATCAGCTCCGGCTTCTTTATCAAGTAGAAATTTCTGTGAGACAGCCAGACGCGTGCACCAGATAAGAGCTTACAAAGTGGACCAAGTTAGTTTCCAATTTTATTTTTTTTTGTATATATTTGAGATATAATGCTTTTGCACTACCAAGACACTTCCCCCATTGTCTTTTTTTTTTAATTATCTTTATTGGTACATTAAATATACACATCATGATTGCACTCCATAATGGGGATTTGTACCAGTATAAGACACAACTTAATTCTCATTTTTTCCCATAGCCCCACCTACCCTACCACCCCCCCCATATATATAAAATTTGTTTCCTTACTTTTTTGTTACAAGTTTCCAATTTTAAAAGAAGTAGTTTTAAAAAGCCCTGAATCTATCCTGTATATGGGGAATGCCAAAGGCGTGGTCAGGGTCAGGTCCTGCAGTTCAGCGTTGACATTTCCAGAAAGTCAGGAAGAAGCATGTGCTCTACTGCATTTGGGGCCAAGTGGCATTATCTTGAGCCCCAGGCTTGCACTATGAGTTCTAAAGCTGGCTCCTGCTGGGCGACTGGGTTGATGCCATCGTAAAGTCGACCTGCGTGTGCTCGTCTGGTGCTGCTGATAGGTTCTGCCTGAGCTGGGCTGCTACAAAACAGTGTGTCTCTTGGCACTATCGGCAAAGAAGTCTTTTTGGATGTTTTTCTACAGCATATTTGAAACTTTCCAACTTAGAGATTGTAGCTGTTGGGTTCAGTGCTTTCTCCATTTAAATCCTAATGCCTGTCAGAAAACTGCCTCCATAGAGCTCACATAAATCCAAAATAGGATTCAATGTGCAAAGTTATTCTAGTACAAGCATTCTATTAAACACGCTCCCTTTCTAGTCTGAATAGTCTTCCTCTATGTGTAAATCTTGGGATAATAGGGCTTTATTTTGCAAATATCCATTTCTACTTCCCAATTCACTGTTTAACTGTTAAAGGAAATTAAATCCTCTTCTTAAAAATTCCCTTATTGCTTTTTTCCAGTACCTTACATTTTTTTTTTTAGTTTAAATTTTATAATGATCACCATAGTTTTGTCTCATAGCAAAAGTTCTGAATGTCCAAGAAAATGTAAGAGAGAAAACAAAATTACCTACAGTTCATCACTGGGAGAAGGCCATTATTTAGATTTAAATTTTGGTTTAACATACACATACATTTCAAAATCCAAACAGTACAATGTGTAGGTTTTTTTTCTCTCTCTCCTTTTCTTTCTTTCTTTTTTTTTTGTACCAGGGATTAAACTCAAGACCTTGTGTTTGTCAGACAAGCATGGTGCCACTGAACTATATCCTTGACTCTCTATCATATATAGTTTTATGCTGCTTTTTTTTCTCCTAACATTTTAACATAACAATATTGTCAGATATTTTCATAGTTATTGGAACATAGTTTCTCTTTCTTCTTTCTTTTTTTCTTTCTTTGGTGTTTTGGAGACAAGGTTTCATTATGCACTTCAGGCTGGCCTTGAACTCGCAGCTATCCTCCTGACTCAGCCTCCCAAGGAACATAACTTTCTTGTGGTAGCGTAGTACAGTATCATGGACTGTATTCTCTCAGAAGGAGACTGTCGGTGACCAGAACATGAACTCCTGAGAAAGCTATTTTGGCCAATTCAATTCTTGGTCCTTCTGTTTCTTTATTAGTTGACCTAGGATAAACTGCTTAACATTCTGTTCCTCAGTTTCCTTATGTGCTACATGGTGATAGTGACTGCACCTGCCTCACTGAGGTGGTGACATGCTTCCAACCTTTAGAACAACATCTGCAACCCAGAGATTGTTTAATAAGTGAAAACAATTAGCATTACTCCTGCCCAAGTTTATTCAGCAACTGTTTTATACTGAGCTTGTTTTCCCCTCTGTACCATAATACTTAACAATGTGTGAGAAGGTTTGTTTTTTGGTACCAGAGATCAAACTCAGGACCTTGTGCTTCCCAGGCAGGGTGGGCACTGTGAGCTAACCCCCTGGCCCATGTGTGAGTGAATTTTTGGACACAAATCTTTGCTTCTCATAATTTGTAAGACACAATTCTGAAGATGTGAGCATGGGCCAATTGAATGCATGCTTGTGGGTTTGATGACAACCAATAGCAATGTATGAAAATAACCTTTTAAGACTAAAAATTATGAATATCTTTCACTATCAGCTGTTACTCTGGGACATAAGTTATCCTAGTCTGGATATCTGGATTATGAATCCTGTCTATTTACAATGCAGTGTGAATTAACTTAAGAATGAATAATTTGTATTGAGCTGCAGTTTCCTTAGCTGTATAGTCTTAGAGAAAGTAAGTAAAGTAGCAATTTTGCTGTTTCAGGATGCCTTTTTATATTATCTCAACTTACCAGACAACCATGAAGAAACATTTTACCCTTCACTTTATAGATACAGTTACTGAGGGCCTTGTGAAACTAACTAGCTTTTCAACAGTCACATCTCTCTCCCTCACAGTCCACTATCACCAAAAGCTCTAAAGAAGTGTACCATTTTATTATTGTCTGGATAGCTTCACATTTTCTTAACATGACCAGTACTTCCTGAGTAAGGCCACTAGAAGGCAGTAGGAACTTTTGTAACCTTTTAATGTTACTCGTTCATGGAAAATAGAAGAGGGGAAATAGAGAAAGGGTTGATCTCTGGTGTGTATGAAAATGAAAAAATTGCTTTCTGAAAAAAGTGTTTTCTGAAAAAATTGTTTTCTGACAGTGTTGAGCATCATTAAA
Organism: Petromus typicus; assembly: GCA_004026965.1. Taxonomy (NCBI): domain Eukaryota; kingdom Metazoa; phylum Chordata; class Mammalia; order Rodentia; family Petromuridae; genus Petromus; species Petromus typicus. Next base: position 19,664 of record PVIR01015952.1, read on the forward strand.
TGTAGCATTTGAAGAACAAAAAACTCACAGAAAATCCATTACATTGACTTTTCAAATAACTTTTTTAGGTAGCTGTTTAAGATGTTTTGCTGATTTTTTAGACCTATATTCTGGCTTACATTCTAGCTATTCCAGACTACTTTTCTAAAGCTCCATTCTGGGCATGGAATTTGGTAGTTATTAAAGGACCTTGCCAAGGAAGTTTAGCCTGCAGGTTAGCAGTGCCTTGCAGTAGATCCTGTTGAGATCTTAGACTCCTTTGGAGTTCATCTGGTTAGTCACAGAAAAGCAATATGATAGAAGTCTTGCAGTTTGGTAATCAGAACAGTTTTGCATTATCTGTATCTTTAACTTGTCAATCTTTGTTTACTCTTAAGAAGTTATGGAGTGGGCAAAGCTGTCTTAATTATTTATGTCTTTTATAACCATGAATCTCTCCCTCAACACTACTGACAGAACCTCAACACTACTACTGACAGAACAACACTACTACTGACAGAACAACTTGTGCTGCATGTACCACATAGACAACTTTCAACATTCAGGAAGTATTGAATGAATGAAAGTTTCCAAATTTCAGTAACTGGCCCTTTCCCATCCCTTGAGGAAATCTGTTCACTCTGGGACAGAGGACAGAATTCTTCCAGGTGCGTTAGAGATCCTAAAGCCCAAATTCTCAGGCAGATATTTTTCCAAGGACCATGACTGGATCTGTCCATGGTTCTGGATATAATGGGCAGCAGAAGATCCAACGTCACTTTGGCATCATTTCATCTCTTCAGTAGAGCAAAGTGATCAAGAATACCTGATGAAGGACTAACCATTTGTCTTGGTCTGTTTTCTGATGCTGTAACTGAACATCATAGCACTGACAAATTTATAAAGAATAGAGATTTATGTAGTTTACGGTTCTAGAAACTGGGAAGTCCCACAGCATCTGCTGGTGTCTGAGGAGGACTTTCTTGCTTCATCATAATATTGTAGAGGGTAACACACGGTGAGACAGAGCAAGCCTGTGACTCTGATCTCTCATCCTTTTCTTACGCAGCCCTAATACTGTCAAAGGGCCTCGAGTTCATCTTGTTTCACCCCAACTACTTTCCAGAGACTCCCACCTTCAAATTCCACTAATACATAAATATGGACACTAAGTTTCTAACAGATTAGTTTTTGGAAGACACATTCGAGCCATAGCACCACTTGTCTGTGCAGTTTTACCTTCCATATTTGCAAAGCACGAGCTCTGTGTCCAGCTTTGGAGATTCGACAGTGACCAACCAGAAAGGACCCCAGCCCCTGAGCTTAGATCTCTGCAGTTTTGAAGGTCCGCTCATAGGTATCAGGAGTACAGTATTTAGGAGGAGATGCTGATAAAGCTCCGTTTCTCCAAACAAATACAAAAGAGAACACTAGTCAGATTAATTAGCTGAAGAATGGAGATTAGAATTAAGGCATAGTCCTAAAACTACAGAAGATGAAAGCTTTAAAACTTTCAAGACAATGGCCTGAGAGTGTTGGAAGTTACTTACAGTTCTAGAAAGGGACTGTTATACCAGGCAAATTAGATACCAAGTTCCAGGATGGAGAAAACAGTACCTGAGAACCCAGTATCTGACACTAGGCCTGGCCTGGAGCCCTCTGAGGCTCTGTTGTGAAACTGCAGAAGAGGAGGTCGGAACACAGGCTATGACTGAGGCTTTCAGTGGTACAATGAATGAGTGTGCTCACTCGGGGGAAAGCAGGATGGCCCAGCAGGGATGAGGGGAGAGCAGGATTATCATATGAACATCCTGCATCTCACACCAGGGAAGTCAGTTAAATCTCTCTCTGATTTTTTTTTTTTTAAATTTTGAGACAGGGTTTCACTTTGCCATTCAGGCTGGTGCTGAATTCAGCCTCGAACTCAACAATCCTCCTGCCTCTGCCTGCCGAGTGCTGGAATTACAGGCATGAGCCAGCACGCCCGGCACTGTGGTATGTGGTACTGATTGCTGCTGGGCGTGAGTCTCCATGCCCAGCATTGTTGTATGTGGCTACCGGAGGTTGAACCCAGGCCTTTGCACTTGCAAGGCAGGTGCCGGAACCAATGAGCTAAATTCCTAGCGCTCTCTCTCTGATTTTTAAAAAGTATGTCTGTGTATTTACACATGTGTATTATGGTTCTTGTAGTCAGGGTTTGCAAAAAAACTAGATTTAATACAGGACATATAATTTATTGGATTAATTTATAATATTCACCCAAAAAGTCAAATGCAGAGGAGTGCAAGAGATCTGTCCACACAATGGAGACCTGAAGAATCCAGTGGGGGCACTGAATCCTGTACACAATGTCCCTCACACTTCCAGCCCGAGGCTTGAGCCCACAGCAATGTCTCATGCAAGTCTGGATGGGAAGCCCCAAGGGCCAGTGGTGGAAGCAGGAAAGCTTGAGCTCATGGGGCAAAGGATTTGTGCCACCAGGGTGAGGGGTCTACACTGGAGCCAGGAAGTGGTACTCATGGTGAAGACCAGTGCTCTCCTGGTGAGAACTGCAGCCATCTTGAGTGGGCCAGAGCTCTTCTTCCAATGGAAAGAGCCAAATTCAGCCTTCAGGAAAACCAGCCTGGGAAAGCCCCGCCCCCAGAAGACCAGCAGCAGAAAATCTTCCCCTCCAGTCTTCTTTTTATGCTATTGGCAACAATCTTCAAGTGGGTCTTCTCGGCTCAGAACCACACTGGGAATTCCAAGTTGACCATAAGTTAATCCATTACAGTGATGTACAGATGGTATTTTGGAGGCAGGAAGTGCTTCACAATCAAGGTGATCACAAGCACATAGTACTTTCTAGTGTATCGTGTTCCTGCACTGTCCGCATCGCTCCCACTTTGCTATTTATTGTGGTTAGAGCTGTGGTTGTTTTTCACACGCATTGAGCTTGTGAAGTAGATCGAGTCTTCACCTTAGCAACAGCAGTTCTCTGTGTTCCATGGATTAGTGATTGTGTATTCAGGTACACACTTTATTTGAAATGAAGATGTCTCTCTTTTGGTATAAAACTTTCACATTCAATAATCCTTGATTGATTTCTATTTTGGAAGATGGACTGGAAGCTCATCTTTGTTGTTTTTAACCAGGCTTGTATCGCACCTTGTGCTTTGGCCCCCTCCTGTTTTCACATGGAGTGTCTCTGCCACTCTGGAAAGACTAATGTAATTGTGGCAGGATAATTCTGACTTTCTTCCTGATGAGCCAGTCAGTGAGTGCCTGGTGGGGCTCACAAGTCTGCTCTTTGAAATTTTCTTCTAACCCATTTTTCTGCTGAAGAAAATAGCTCTTACCTTGTCTCCTAGATCCCCGGGATCACAAATGATTTCTTAGAAACATAACTAACTGCCAGTAGCCTCAGTGCTGGCTGTGTCTTGAATGATCTGTGTTAAAAGCTCGATGGCCTCCTTCCTCCACGCACGCATTTGCTTCTGCAGCTCTTTCCTCTGGGAGGTGGGAGGAGGAGCCATCCTTCCTGGATGGAGTGGGGGGTGAGGAATAGTGAAGAGTTTCAAACTCATGGTGTGACTGTTTTCTTCTCATGTTCTGAGCGCTTGAAGTTAAATCTATGCCTGCATTTGAATGATTCATTCTCTTTCAAAAACTCACATTTGCTTGGGATATTAATATTCTATTCACAAACACGATATTGGTTTTATCTCTGTAGAGTGCACAGCCCTTCCTGTGCTTATGTTAACAGTGTTTGCTTGTCCCTTGCTCTCAGACGAGCTGTGATTCTTCTTACATTGATGAACAATGAGCACAACAGACATAAATCATATTTTCTAATTCCCACACTTTTTGTCTATTCACCAAAGGTAATGTTTCTAACCATACTGTCCCTACAATAATAACATCACCAATAATATGGAAGGTTTTGGTTTCACCTAATTCCGACTCAGGCAGTGTTGTTCATCTGTCATCTTGGGGGCCACCATCCCCTCGCAAGGTGGCTCTGGACACTGCACACGTGTCCACCTGTGCTACTAAAGACTCCTTTGTTTTGATCTTCTCTTTCCACTGATGTAACCTAAGGTGAAGCAACTTTTTTTGGCAGTTACATCATTCTTTGACTCACTGAATTACCGCTTATTAGAAACTGTGAGCTATTCTCAGATGAACTTCTGTTATGAAACTAAGTCTCACCAATTCTAGGCACCTGTAAACTTGAGATAGATTTATCAGGCCAAATTTTAGAATTTATGCATATTAAGCTTTTTTATTTTAGCCTGTCAAAGATTTCATGAATTCCAATATGAAGTATATGAGCAATAACTCTTGGCTTTATATCATGCAGAAAATGGGAACACTATTCTGTTGGTATCTTCATTTGAAACATTTGTTAAAATATCAAAAGCAGCACAGAATTAAGTAGAGATTCCTGGACATGACAATAGGAATGTCCTTTAAGTTGGAAACAATACATTTCTGACTTTCTCTATGCATCAAACAACTGTTCTAGCAGATCTACACATATATAAATCTGCTGACACTTGAGCTACGGATCACAAAATTTGACAGTTTAATTAAAAAGGTATTTTCAGCTTAGCATATGTAGATATTATTTAAAGTTATTTGAATGCCTTCAGGCTAGTGATGCAATTGTAATTCGTGCCTATTCCTCTTAAACTAGATTAGTAAATTATGTTCTCTGTCCAGACTACTCAAGGCATTGGACTTTTCCAGTCTTTCCTTATATTTAGGATTTTGAAACTTGAAAAGCATATTATTCTCGTGCTAAAAATGAGAAAAAATTAGTCTATAAGACCATTAATTGATGAAAGAGCTGAAGTTGTAAGACAACTGGGTGAAGAGAATTTCAAAGAGTAACAGAGCTTTGGAGGAGAGATGCAGCACCTGATTTGGTTCACCTTTGTTGAGGCAGAGGAGAGAGGCACCTGTCACAGACATGGGTAAAAAGTAAGCAGCCAACATTTTGTTTAACGAATTCTTAAAGGCCGAGTGTGTGAGATGGTTGAGACTTCTGGAGACACAAATTCAAAGAGAGTAGACATTCATTCTCAGTCTCCTTTCAGTGAGTATACACCAATAAGATTGAAGATAGCACAAGAAAATAGAGATGCCTTCTCGAAGATGAAAAATACATGCACACTACCACTCTGCTCTCCCTGATTGTGCTCTGAATTTAAAGCAAAGACATGTGCCCTTTGGGGGGGACGGGGCACCACGATCTGGTCCAGGAGCCTGTAATGAAACATGACAGGTCTGCTACCACTGACGAAGATGGGAAACCCTCCACCCAACAGGCCTCATGAATATGAGCTGGAGTTGGGTGGAGAGATCAGCAAGGAAGGAAGAGGAACTGGAGAACACTGGGAACTGATTTCTGAGGCCCAGGCACAAATCTTTCCTAAGCCTGAGACTGTAGCAGGAGAACCCAGAACCTCTCACTCTACCTCGCAAGTCTAACAGGAAATATCAAGCTGGTAACTGCTGAGAAAGTTCCAACTGTGGAGGTGATCACTGCCTCCGCAGTGCAGGCCTTCCAGGGCCTGCTGAGAGGTACAAGAAGAGAATGCAGAGAAAGCACTTAAAACCTCAGGTCCCATGCAAGGCACAAGGTAGCAGCAACTAATAGCTGGAGGAGTTTGAAATTGTAATGCCAGAGGGCTAGAACGAAACTAACCATATTTCTATCTCAGTGGGTCTACTGTTTGTGTATTCAAAGGCTGTTGATTTTTGAACATTGCCTTTGGATCCAGCCATACAACTAAATTTGGCGACTAGGTCCAGCAGTTTTTTAATTGAGTTATTAGGATCCTCTAAATAGAGTATCATGTCATCAGAAAATAGTGACAGTTTAACTTCTTATTTTCCTATTTTTATTCCTTTTATTTCTTTCTCTTGCCTAATTGCTGTGGCTAATATTTCCAGAATTATATTGAACAGAAGTGATGAGAGAGGACATCCTTGTCTTGTTCCTGATCTTAGTATGGAAGGTTTAAATTTTTGACCGTTTAGTATGATGGGAATGTAGACTCGTACAACCTCTGTGGAAATCAGTGTGGAGATTCCTCAAAAAGCTAGGATTGGAGGTCCCATTTGACCCTGCCATCGCTCTGCTAGGTACATACACAAAGGAATTAAAAGATTAATATCACAGTGACCTATATGCACCCATGTTTATAGCAGCTCAGTTTGTGATTGCTAAATCTTGGAAACAACCCAAATGTCCATCAACTGGAGACTGGATAAAAAAGATATGGTTCTTTTATAGAATGGAGTATTACTCTGCCATTGAAAATGATAAGATTGAGTCATTCATATTCAAATAGATATACCTTGAGGACACCCTCATAAGTGAAATAAATAGGTCACAGATGTGTAAATATTATATCTTTTCTCTGGTATGAGAAAATGAACTTGTAAATGAGTTGTAGCATGTATAGTTGATATTGTGAAATAGAAAATATTTAAACGGAAAGAGTGTGCAGGGCTAAATAATGAGGGGGAAAAGAATGTGACAGTAATAAAGAAAAAAGGAAACAAAGATTATGTATGTAGGGCGTGGGGGGTTGCAGGGCAGGGGGGAAAAATGAGAATCAAGTCATGTCATATTCTAGTACAAGCTCTTAATGTTGAATGTGATAATGATGTGTATTCATAATGTACAATAAAGATTAAAAAAAAAAAAAAACTAACCCTGACTCCAGCATAACTGCTACCCAGAATCACTCAGCCCCCAACACATAGTAACTGCCCATGGCTCGAACACTAATTTCTTGAATCTTTTCTACACACAGAATCAAGCACCTAATCAAAAACTATCAAGCACACTCCACACACAATATCTATCAATCTATTGTCAAGAGATAGAGCAGTTCACAGAATCATATCCAGAACTGATAGAGACATTGGAGCAATTAGATATAGACACACATCCATCCCATGATTTCTACATTCTCTGGCTTCTTATGCTGTATGTGTACTTCATTTTCTCTTGGGTCTTCCTAAAAATTTCCTAAGTTTTAAAATTGCTAAAATTTCCCTGTGGTTCCTGATGTGTTTCTTTATGGATATCGCAGCTATCATTATGGTTCACATGATGTACTAATTATAGTTCTATCATTTTAATATACTTAATTTGTTTCAGAACTAGACTCATTTTATTGTTAAAACTTGGTTTCTATGAAGCTGAGTGAAGAGAATAAATTCATTTTAGATGAACCTTTTGAGCTTCCCAGAAGACCTCAAGAGATTCTAAGTTATTTATATATTTGGCAGCTAATTGTGTCAGAGGTTAATTACATCTTTATTTAAATATATAGGCACAGGAAGAAATTGGTAGTCTGTTTAGGGTTTGCTGTCTTGGTCTTGGCAGCTCTGTAAGTTTCTATTTAGTTTGTTATTGCTATTCTTAAACACTTGTCCACTTGCACATGTAATTTTATTGATCCATCACCTATTGACAGGTTGTGTGCTTTGTTTTTCTCAGGGCTGGGTGATTCTTGTGCTGTTTTGGAACAGTTTTGTTGCCTCATCTCTGTTTCCATTTTCAGCCCATTCTACCTGCTTATTTCTAATAGTGTTACTCATGGGTTATGATCCTGAGAAAATCATGTTACCCTTCTGATTCAAAGTGCTGTGCACATCAGATGCTTCATTAGGATTCTTAGAGCATAAGCTGAGAAGGCAGGAACTGTGTCTGAAATTCACTACTCTGTCACCTCTGCTTATAATAGGACCTATCATCGGGTTGGGCCCTCAATTATTGAATTTTTTTCCATATGTATTAGAGGGCTTTTTACCCCTGTGGAAAAAAAAGGGAGAAATGTTTATTTTGGTTCATGGCTTGGTCTGTGGTTGGGAAGATCCATTAGTATGGTTCTGTGGGGAGGCAGAACATCATGGCAGAAGGGCGCATTGGAAGAAAGCTGCTCTCCTTATGGTGGACAAGAATGAGAGAGACAGAGGGAGGAGCTGACCAGGGACAAGCTCCACCCTCCTGGGGCATGTCCAGTGATTTACTTCCTCCAATTAGGCCCCATCTCCTGATATTTCCATTACCTCCTTTTAATGACATCAAATGAATTAACTCATGGACAAGGTCAGCACCCTCATGATCTAATCCTCTCTCAAAAGCCCCACTTGTGAATGTTGCTGCACACGGGCTGTGCTTTAGAGACTAACTATGTGATTTAGTGAATCTAGGCCTATCAAGTGTTCTGCTAATCATGTGCTACCCTATTTTTACTTCATCCAAAAGTTTTGTGTGTATTAATCCCGTTTTTATAGAGGAGCAAGTTTAAACTCAGATAAGTGAGTTTCCTTTTTCAACATTGCCTAGGTAATACTGTACAATGCAAATAACAGGATCAAACTAGGTCTACTGAGTCATCAGCAATGATTAGTTGCACTGAACTAAACTATATTAGAAAGCTATATATAGACTGGGAATTTAGCCAGTGGCAACTGAACCTACCTTGCAAGCTTGAGGTAGAGTTTGATTCATGGTACCATAAAAACAACGACAATAACAAAAAGCTATAGGATAACTTCTAAAACAAAACAAACAGTAGCTGCTAATGTTTATGGAATATTTCCTGTGTCAAATATTGTGCTAAATATTATAGGAGGTGTGGTGAAAATACAGTGAAAGTTCAAACTTTTAAAAATACATTAAAGCAGTGGACACATTGCCATGGATTCTCACTTAAACTACTCCCTCTCACTTCGAATGTGCATATACCATCATTTTGCTACTTCCTGAAGCAGTTCTAGAAGTCCTTTCTGGTGTCCTTAGTTGTGCTGTCGTGGTTGCTTTGATGCCCTGAGTTTATCTAATATCCATGGTCATTCGGATTGTGGAGAAGAGCCAGAAGCCACATGGTCCAGACCCAATGAATGAGGTGGCAGAGGACACGCTGTAATGTTTTGATGAGCCTGCTTTTCCATTGGTCGGTGGTCAGCAGGAGCATTCACTGTATGTTTTATCTTTCCGAGCAAAGATGTTCCTGAAAGAAGACTTCCAGAACTGCTTCAGGAAGAACCAAGAATGATGGGGTAAGTGTCCGAAGTGAAGTGGTTCCGAGGGATATCTGGCTGTCGGTTTTGTTCTCTCTCTCCTGAGTTATGTTTATGACACTTTACCTGAAATAGTGGCACTGGCTTGTCTCTTTCTTATTTAACAAAATTCTTCATGTTCCGTTCTTGTCCATATGAAGCTATAGTACCTAATAGCTTCTTTCTGACTCAGTTTATGTCTTTGAACTTGACAGGATTATCAAATTCAGAGACTCTAGTATACAGGTTTTATGAGTCACTGTTTCAGCCTACAAATTTGATTAAAATATTGGGGTGAATATTTACATTAAAATTTATGATAGTAAAAGACACATGTCCTTAATGCCGCTTACAATCTTTCCTTGCTTTGAACACTCTCATCTCATGGTTCTTGCCACTTTCTGGAGCAGCTGTGGAACAGTTCTGCAAGTCCTCCCCTATGGCTTTAGTTGAGTGCTTCTGTGTCCTGATTGATTCAAAAGATTTCCCCTGGGTGATCATTTTGACTTTGTGGAGGAAGAGTCCAAATTCGCATGGTGATAGATCCAGTGAATACGGTGGATGTGGATAAATGCTGTAATATTTTTTGTGAGTCTAGCTTTCGACTGGTTGGCACTTCATAGTAGCATTCACTGTATTTCTCTTTCATACACCATAAAGACACAAAAGAAGACTTCCAAAACTACTTCAGAAAGTAGCAAGAATAATAGAATAATCAAGTTTAAAGTAAGGTGAATATTTTGAGAAGAATTAATGGCAATGTGTCTTTTACTGTAATAATTTTTTAAAAAATTAAACGTTCCCTGTATGTTTTCATCACCCTTGTGTATGACTTCTCGGCACAGTTTCAGCATCTGTTGGCTAGCCCTTGAGTCAGAATGTCTACTTCTTGGTGGGAATATTCCTTTCAAATCCCAGTGTGGCCAGAGGACACAGTTGCTTAAGAGAGGTGATATAGGTTACAATCCTCTTTTGTACTTCTAGTCTGGTGACGTTGACTGTATTTCTTAATCCTACTGAGTCTCAGCATATACTTTGGAAAGTGGAGATAATATTCTTTCTCTCAAGTGGTCAGTATTAGGACTGGATAGGCAAAGCTAAAGCATTTAAAACAATGTCTGTTTCCTAAGGAATGCTCAGTAAAAGGCAAATATTACTGTGGCAAACTACTGTGTAGCTTGAAAGGAGTTTGGTTAGACACAAATTGGTGTATTTAGTGTGTTAGTCCCATAGACTCATTATTTGCTCAAATTAGCCTGAACCTTTTATTTGTATAACAGTTTCTTACAAATGGACTTCACTTTTCACATGTTTATATTTTCAATTTTATTTAATCAGCCAATGACTACTTAACAGATAACTTGGGGAAAAGGTGATTAAATACCAGTAAGAAGACATTAGTACTTTTAAAAAATTTAAATTACATAACTCCTGGAGACAGAAACCATTTAACATTTTCTATTACTCATTTTTTTTTCTTTTTAAAAAAATAATTTCTGATCTTTCAAGGACTGTTATTTTTTATCAGAGAAGGAAATATCTATGAGAAGTTTCATACATTTTCAAGTAGAGGCTTTGTGAATTCAGTACTCATGTCATTAAGTGTTTAAATGTAAAAGTGTTAATCAAAAGCACCTTGTTATTGTGCCAATGGAGAGAATAGTAAGAATGATGCGTTAGCTGAAATGTAGCATAGATTTCTGGACCTGATGTATACTTTCACTGCTTCATTAATAGCATTTTTTTTCTTAATTTAAAAAATATGCTTCTAAATGTTGTTTCAGGCTGGGAGACCTTGAGTAAAACCCTAATTGCTGTCAAGGAAAACATAATTTTCCAGCCAATGTACTATAACCACACAGTTTCTACATTCATGTAAGTTGTGTACAAAACTGTACTGTAATATTGAGAAGGGAAAGTTTTGGTCAAGCTGGTGCCTCTGGATTTTGACCGTAGTTACACAAACATTGACATCTTGTGATTAATGGCCAGGAAAATAGCTACTCACACCAGAAGTCGAACTTCAGCATTGTTCCCATGTTGGCTCAGCAGAATAGCTTACTATAATTCTCTTAGCATTTTAATTAGATTTTAAGTTTCAAGGGCCTGAGCCAGTGGGGGGACGGAGGGCCAACTATGAGCATGGTCTTCTCTACTTTGTCACTGTTCCTAATTTTCTTTAGAGTCTTTAGGTAAAACAGAAGCTAGGCTTTCAGGCCACTGGTACAGATGAGTCTTAAAAAACACTTGTGTATGCAAAAGGTCGTGCCCTGGCTTTCACGGAACCGACTGTAGGTTATTTACCAAGGGAAGGTTTATAAAAGAGCTACGAGTTGAAGGATGGAGACAGGAAGTAGAAAGCTGGGGGAAAGGGAAATAAGAGACACTGAGGAAACGAGATGCTTTTATTCTTTTACACTGAGTTGGCTTTCATAAACTTATTCATCAGATGTAATTTAAATATGTTGGAATTTTTTAGAAAATGCAGAGGTGCATAAATTAATACATTTGAACATTGCTGTATATAGTAGTTAAGAACTTATTTGTTAAAAAGCTAACGTTAGAAATTAAAAGAAAACAAGAAAGGTAAATGATTTATGATCTGGTAACAAGTGGTTGATGAGCTCATTTTTATGAATTCTATATAAAGAAGTATGTATCAGTCTAGATAAAAACGTCTAACCTCACTCAGGAACTCTTCTTATGCCTGTTTTCCTCCTTCCTACACTACATAGTCACTTAGTGGTTTAACAATTCTCATTTTCCAATTTAATCCTCATAAGACGTGAGGGAAGTAGAACAGGTGTTAGCTCAGTTTTCCAGGTACAGAAAGTGAGGATCATAGGCTAAGTGACTTTGTTAAGTTACAGGTAACTGTTGCATTTTTTTTTTTTTTTTTTTTTTGAGACAGGGTCTCGCTTTTGTGGTTCAGGCTGGCCCTGAGCTCAGCCTCAGACTCACATCACAGAAATCCTCCTGCCTCTGCCTCTCAAATGCTGGGATTACAGGCGTGAGCCACCACGCTCGGCACTGTGGTATGTGCTACTGGTTGCTGCTGGGTGTGAGTCTTCATGCCAAGTATGGTATGTGGTGACTGGGGATCGAACCCAGGTCCTTGCACTAGCAAGACAGATGCAGGAACCACTGAGCTAACTCCCTGGCCCAACTGTTGCATTTAAAGCAAGATGTCAGACTACTACAGCTTTTAATCCCAGTTACTTTCTCCTATATCAAAAGCATTGTAGCAAAATAAAATGTGTAACAGATGCTTATACTAGTTAATTATAACCTAGGTTTAAGGGGCTGAGAGATGCTTAGAGAGTAATACAAATTCTTACTTTCCTCCATTGTTAAACTCTGAAGCTATTGTGCGAGGCGTCTTCCCATCACAATCACAAACACCTGAGAAAATCAACTTTATAAGGAGAAAAGGTTCACTTGGGTGGTTTCATTCTGTGATTGGTGGGACCCATTGGCCCATGACTGGCTGTGCCTGTGGTGACATAGTGCATCGTGGCATCTATGATGATCATAGAACAAGATCATGGTCACCTCATGGCTATGAAGCAAACGAGAGGAACCAGAAGGAGCTGTCCCTTATCGTCCCCTTCAAGGGCATGGCTCCCCAACCCGAAGACACCCCCACAGTTCCACCCTGGGGGCAGGCCCCTACTGTCTGTGGAGAACACTTAAGATCCAAAATATAACAATTATGTTCCTGCTCTTAGCTATATATAATTCACAGCCAGCACTATGGTTAGAATAGAATCTAAAGGATGAGATTGTTATCTAAAAAAGTGTCACCTGTGGATATTACCTGTGCAAGGGCCAATGTATGGGTCTAAAACACTGGATAGTTTTTCCTTACTTAATTCAGGAATACTTATAGATCACTTATAATCTTTTTTTTTTTTTTGGTGGTACTGAGGATCAAACTCAGGACCTTGCCTTTGTAAGGCAGCCACAGGGCCACTGAGCTACATCCCTGGCATAGTTATAACCATTTCCTAACTTGCTCAACCTTCAAGGCCATTCTGCCTGTCTTGGAGCATTTAACTTCTGTCAGTTTAGTTTTGTTTTTACCTCTATTTGTTTACTTTTTGGATTGTAGTAGGGATTGTTCCCAGCATTCCAAGCTCAGCCATAGAGCCACATCCTTAGTCCTTGTTTTTGGCCCTTAACATATTGCATAACCCTTTCTTTGCTCCGGCCAGAAGAAGGCAGACAGCTGGCTTTGTAGACATAAGTACTGGCCCAATATATTTCTCCTAAGCATAGGACTTTAAGATTTGAAGTTCATGTGCTTCGACAGTTCAATAGTTCTCTTTTCTTTGGGCCTGTGAATTGCTGTTGTTGCACGTTTTAACATAGCCTCTGATAAGAAGCTTACTGTAGCAGTAAGTTTCCAAATCTGAACTTCTCCCTTAGAGTTTATATTCATTGGATCAAAAATCTTTCTTCTTATCCATTTTTCCATTTTTTCATAGTTTTACCCTTAAGAAGCATTTTTTTTCCTTTCCACATGTTAGACCTTTGTGTGTTCAGGGGAACAAGTCATATGTACCTTCTCCACTCCAAATTCAACAATACTCAATTCTTCAATCATTGGTCACTAAGGTTAGTGTTAAGTTCTTTTCTTTATGTGTTTGTTCTACAGATAGTGCCCTGATCTCCTGAGCTCAACTCAGGGCTATAAAGTAGGGTCATGAAATGAATAAGACACAGACAACTATTCTGATTTAAGGGACTTATGCACTTGTGCTTCCTATGGAGGGGAGGATAGGTTATGTGAGATTAAAGGCTGAGGAGAGGTAAAGCAAGTGAAGGGATATACTCAAAATTTTGGCCTTTTGTTTGTTTGTTTGTTTAAGTTCCAGAGACAAGGGCATTAGGAGAAGACATGAAAGGATTACTATTGAAAGTAAGCCCCAGTTAGGCTTAGGGAAATTCAAATGGAAGTGAAGGTGATTTATATTTCCTACTGTTTTGGGAAGAAGTAAGCCTCTAGTCCATCCTTCCCAAAAACTTAACTCATCCACCAATGAGTAGTGGACATAAGCAAATAATGTGGCCTCTAGTTGGAGAACATCCTGAAGTTGCCATTTTAGTACATCACTCATTTCCCAATTTGCCTTGCAACGGAGGCCTCATAGAAGGCATTTTGATGATTCTTTAGGCAAGTCTAGGTTTATGGATACCAGCATTAACAAAACCAGGAAAGATTCAGTGGTTGATAATCTTAACTGTATTGCGGTGTGGCTTAGCCAAACCTGCAGGCTTATGCAAGGGGATACTAGAACAGCTTTGTAGAATGTATCGGGCCAATTCTTGATCTTGAATATTTAAAAACCTTAGTTTATTCCATCAAATTCTTATTTAGCCTCTGCAAGGAATGTCTATCTGCTTTTAACATGAAGGAGATAAGTCATTACATTGTTTGAAAGCGTAAGTTTGTGTACAGTAGGAAAGCACACACTTGTATTATGACTTTGAAACTTTCTAACTGCAACTTTTGCCAACTCATTTCAGCTTGTGGAAAATTTTAAACGCATTTTTGTTTAGCTCAGGGCCTTCTTTTCATCTTCCAGGTCACCGAGTGTGAAGGGAAAAAAAATTAAATATTTTTGAAGTGCAAGTTTATTTTTCCCTTTTGCAAAATTACTTGATTTTGACCAAGGGTTATAGTTTGTTCTAGACAAGGGACTGGTTCTCCATCACTAAAAAAATACTTTTTAGATTCATTTTAAGCATTGACTTTATGATTCCCAAGAAAATCTTATCAGAAAATGAAAACTTGCTGTGGAGAGTTGTTATTTTGACGATTTTTTTTCCTAGCCTTAGGCTGGGTCTTCTTTTTTTCTGAAGGTCTGGTCAGTTTGCATGTACCCTTGTCCATTTGTGATCTTTTCTTTGTGAAAAGACTCTTTAAGCTTCTGACCTGTCATGGATAAGAGGCTATTTAGGTATTAAAAATTGAGTCTTAGTACTCATTTGTTTTTGTATCACCTGTGACTTATTTAACTCATGTTCAGTTTTTCACATCTCTTTACTATGTGTGTTACTGTGTAACACCTGTTCTGCCTACTAGATCGTGTTACAATGGGAGGGAAAAGTGTATATATGCAAAAGCATTTCAATACATTTATTAAAAAGTGAAAAATTCATAGCATATATCCAGAACTTCTAGGGTAAAAGTAAAAGAACGTGAACAGGGAAGCTATAAATTGGATTTGCGCTGAGCTGCATCAGAGGAGCACTGATGCACTGCACTGATTGCATATTCTCTTTCACCTACCACACATACACCCACACATTTCTATTCTAGGTCTACTGAAGCACATATTCTAGACAGTGAGCATTGCATAATCTTCCTTGAAATCAATTCTAACCTCTTGTAAATATTATACAAAGTGTGCCCGCCTCTCTGCATGCTTCAACCAATCCATGACCACTGACCCATATGGTTACTCTTCCTGCCATTTGCTATATAAGTGTGTGTGTCTTGCAATGAAAAGGGAAGTGTTTTCCGAAACCTCTCCCTGGAGTCTACAGTGTGACTCTTTTTGCCTCACTCCTCCCAGTCCGAGTTTCCATTACCCCCCCAAAAACAATGACAGCCTGTAATTCTGGGGGAAGGAGAATCCAGATACCCTTCAGGTTTCTGCTTCTCTAGAGAATTCCTCAGAGGCCAGGTTGGTCTAGGGCACCTGTTTTTGCCCTACATTTGGTTTTCCGCTTGAGAAACCCGGCTAGATGTTCATCTGGCAAAAAGAAGCCTCTTTTTGCTTTAGTAGGCTCAACTACTACTCTGCAATGTAATCCAAGAGGGACACAGGGAGCCATGCCCCAGAAAGCCTTGTTCAGGAGCTTGCCTTGCTCCATGGAAGGTCACACACCTTTTTATCATAAATGATGCTGTCCAAATTCCTTTCCAAAATTCAGATTCCTCCTTGGGAAGACCAGAATAATTCGTTTGGGTCAGTAGGCAGGGGAGAGGGTAGATTGACAAGGAAAAACTTCAAAGAAAAAGTATAGAAGCATAAGATAAGATTTCTTTAGTTATCATAGTTCTATCTTAGGCTGGAGTAGGCTTAAAAGGTCCTACCACAAAACTTCTGAGTATCTGCCTAACGTGGACTCAAAGCTCTGATATGGGAAAGTGAGTAAGATCTGGCATTAGAAAGGATCTAAATAGCACTTCCTACAGGAGCCTGCTTCTGATTCACTATAAACTTTCAATGAGCTTTCTTTTGGCCTTCTGTCTTCATAGTCCAGTTGGCTAGATTTACCCTGAGTAATGGGGGATATATTAGCTAATCTTTAAGTGGCCCCCAGGAGCTCAGGCGTTTGAGTGATGGGGGGGGGGAAGCAAGCAAGGCCCTTGGACTGACCACAAGCAGTTATGTAATGAGTTTGTTGACTTCCTAACTCTTCCTTGAGACTTTTATTTTTATTTATTTATTTATTTATTTTGAGACAGGGTCTCGCTTTGTAGTTCAGGCTGGCCCTGAGCTCAGCCTCCAACTCACATCACAGCAATCCTCCTGCCTCTGCCTCCTGAGTGCTGGCATTACAGGCGTGAGCCACCACACCCGGCACTGTGGTATGTGGTACTGGTTGCTGCTGGGGCGAGTCTCCACGCCCAGTATTGTTATGTGGTTACTGAGGATTGAACCCGGGCCCTTGCGCTTGCAAGACAGGCGCCGGCACCACTGAGCTATATCCCCGGCCCTCCTTGAGACTTTTAACAGATGGGACAATTGAGGATGCATGTGAAACAATGGTGAATACCATATTTGAAGTGAATTTGATGTTAAGCATTGAAACTCCTCTTTGGTCCTGACATTGCGGACCACCCCAGTCCTTCCTTAACACTGCTTTTTTCTGGCTTTTGCCTCCTTATGTATGTATTGCTAATTTCTACAGTCAGCATGTTTTACCAAAAAGAGAGGAGGAGATACTTTTATTAAACTACTAGTGATTGATAGCCCTAAAAATAATCTAATCCATAATATAATGATCTCAATAGTTGACCTTGATGAGGTGTCACTTAGAAAGGGATCAGTGTGCTTTGCATTTAGATTCTAAAATGCGGCAACTAAGATAGGATGGAAATGATGTGACTTGCTGATAGTTTGTGTTAGAAATGCCTGAAGGTTTTAGCAGGTTGTCCAAGTGAGAAGCATCTATGAGAGGATAAAACATGGGCTGTGACTCCCCAGGAATTAAAATAATCTAGATTATTTTCCTACGTTATTTGTGGTTAGAAAGAGTAGTTATTATCCAGGAGTACATGGCTTGGATCGTGAGCACTCACAATCATTTTCCTGGGAGTATAAGACAATGTGTTTCATGTTGGGTCCTGCAAGACAGACACTAATAAACAGAATATATTCAGAAAAAAACTGCACAGAAAATGAAGGCACCCTAACAGCATATCAAATGTGGATGGCTGGAAAGGAAGAAAAACAAATGAATCAGGAGAATAGATCCACTTTGTTTTGTCTGAGAGAAGGAACAGGCCAAAATGCTCAAATTGACTCAATGTCAGAAAAAGAGGGCATCATGTGGCCAAGAGAACTTCATATGTTAGAGTTTTTAAATACAAACCAAAGGACTATCTGCTAGTTGGGACATACAGGACTGTGAAGCCTAGAGTAGGGAAAGAGTAGTTATTGATAAAATATGATAAATATCTGTTGTCTAGGACATATACACTACGTATGCTGTAGAAAGAGTTAGAAATTAGCTTTCATGGTTGTCATGTTCTGAAAATAGTGAACACATTCAAA